>CAAKHD010003211.1:51743-109259 GCA_901007705.1 Fistularia tabacaria | reverse complement strand
CACACATACACACACACACACACACACACACACACACACACACACACACACACACACACACACACACACACACACACACACACACACACACACACACACACACACACACACACACACACACACACAAACAAACACACAAACACACACACACGTAATCATATGTATGTATGTTTGTATGTATAAAGCTTCATAAATCCAAACGTGTACATGACATACAACATTTTTGACTAAGAGGCAAAGATAACCCCCTGCCTGCAACATTAATCATGGCAAAATCTTGGTTATGGGAGAGCAAGAGAGAAGGGAATAAAATTCTTTGATTTTTAAGATTTTTTTTCCAGTCGCAATAGTTCAGCAAGATATTTATTATTGTTAATATTGTTATTTGATAATTGGCATATTCTGAATATTGTTATGTCTAAGGTAGATGATTCAATTTGAAACTTTTTTTTGTCTTTCTTCCTCCAACTCACATTGCAAGATGGGGAGGGGGAGATGTGATAAGAATTGCTTTTGTATGTTTACTGCTCTTACATACACAGAGCACACAGCTGAAAACTCTTTCAAAGATGTGTTCACCAGGTGAACTCACTGTGCTCAAAGAGGCAAACAGCAACATTAGGACTATTTGGGAGTATACTCTGTATTCCTCAAAGTCATTAAAAGTTGCAGAATAACTTTCATTGACCGTTGTATTGTTGTGAGAGTTTTTCAAGACACCTGGTGTTATGAATATAAAACAGCATCTGTGCATTTTAACTTTGTGATCCTGACAGGTCCAGGCTTTCGTGGTTTAGATGGGGCCAAATGCACCTTGACTGGGTCAAACAGGGTGGAGTGGTGGGATCCCTGCTGGGCCCCTGCCCCAAGCGACTCGCTGAAGGAACGGACAGCTGCTCTGCGTCAGCACTGGAGAGGGGATGCCAAGCTCTTCTCAGTGCATAAGGATCTCAGCTATGCCTCCCTGAGACCCCAGTGTGCACACACTGGTCACAAATAGCCCAATTAACGTCACACGACAGACCACACCCATTGAACCCTCACTGCTCCCCTCCAGGGTGCTGTGTGTGAACCAATCATAAAGGTCAGGGTCCCGTTCCCTGTAACCCTCTCTTCCCTTTTGAAGTGCTCACTCCCAATCTGGGTGATAATCTGCTATGAGTCTGAAATGTCAATTACAAACAACAAGGGGTTTAGAACCCTGGTTGCGACCCAAGGAAACTTATTAGCCTCGGGATAGAGGTAAGTGAGAATATTTCCCCAACATAGGTATACATTTAGGAAGCAATGCAGATTAATTCCAAGATGTCAAAGTTCATTTTGATGTGGAGTACTCACACCCAATGCTGTTCTGCTATGACACTGGAAGGCAATGTGGAAATGGAAGGAAAAAATGACATTACATTTTTTTCAAAAAGAAACAATGAATGACTGTTGATATGTTTAATTAATACTTATTTTGTTCGATAGCTGAAAATTGAAGAATATGTTTCCATGCAAACATGATCCAACCCAAAGGGAAAACCAGAACCAATAATGAAGAATGCTACGACTGATTCCCAACACTATCCATTATTTCTTAAAGAATATGACTCATACAGTGCAAGACAAAAAAAGCAATTCGGGTCCCTTTTCATCCATGTGACCATTCGAAATTATGCAACTGTGATGTTGCCATATGCTACATATTACTATGACATCATCCACTTTCTCATTCATGATCCGACTTATAAGGCAAGGACATTCACTGCACAGACTTGCCAAGCATGACCACTGGTTTCCACAACACAAACAAGCCGCAGTGCTTTTGGCTGACCATTTCTGTGGCTTAGTGAAGGGACATGCTTCAATGAGTCCATTGTCAATCTGTTTGTCACTCACTATTTTGTAGGCCTTTTGGCAATGACCCAAGGTCAGCTAGCTCATAGTCCTAAATATACTACGAACAGTGGGAGGAACAAGTATCATTGGTAGATATCTAATGATATAAATAAGAGTAGCACAGAATGTATGATCTGGCACTTTTGAATAATCATGCATTTGAAAATGACTTTTTTATCCAAGTGACAAGTGCGATAAATAGTCATTTTTATGCCTCCACCCTCCCAAAATACAAAATCTTATTTCATTTCTACAAAGGTAACATATTAGAAGAAAGTTAAAGCAAATGTCCTATATTGTCTGCTCATCTGTTTAAACTAAACCACACTGGAGTAAGGAACAGCAAGAAAGTAAATATAACAAAATAGATATGAGTGAATTTATCCCTATTTGCATTAGTCCTCTGCTTGGCCTTGTGCTACCTACTGTATCTCACCTCACCTAATGCTTGTGTAACACCCTTCAGTAATCATGTATTATGTCTGTTGTTGCCAGGCACTGGACCATTGGGTCTAGAAAATAACCTTAGCAGAATTGAATCAAGGTCCTTGATGCTCTAAGTTGCTATATAGAATACCAGTATGCTGATTTAACCTCTGAGATGAAAGATGAGACCGTCTTGGTAGAGCTGGAGACCTTAGTTTTTAATTGACTCCCCCCCCCCCCACACCACCATATGCCAGGTAACTATATATAAATGTACACAAAGCAGATTTATACATGACTTCAAATATAAAATTAGGAAATGTTTTTCACTATCATTTTTTATTTCATTCAAACAATGTTTCAGGCCTTAAGCCAGAATCTGTTATGTTTGTTCTTAAAATAAATTGATTTTGACAGTTGTTACAATGAAAAAAAAATGAAATAAAAAAAAACAACAACTAAATAAATAAATAAATGGGAAGGGTTAAAATTTTAGCAAGAATCGGAGCTGTTACAACTGGACTTTGAGAGCAAAGACAAGCCTTCTATCCAGAATACAGCATCATGCTTTTAGCAGTCTCTGCTTTGTCTTACCACAAATACAGACCCCCATTGTGGTGTTGGGAATCGTTCTCAATACCTCCAGTATTCCATTACAGTCCCCAAACACCACACACTTTCTTCCTCTAAGACCAAACTCATTACAAACTAACACAGAAACTCTGTAAGATAGGAAAGATTCAGGATGAGTAATTATTCAAAGTATCAAATCTCTTCCCTGTTAGACATTTCTCTAAGAAATTTTATGATTGTCCTTCCAATAAATCAAAAACCTCTTGTGACCCAGGGGGTTAATTTGAGGAGATTTTAAGAGTTTTAAGTTCTCTAGCCCGGCGCTTCACTTTATTTCATTTTGATTTGTTATCCCTGGACTTGGAGATATGGATTTTTTTTTTGCTGTTTAACCATGTAAAGAAAAATGGTGAACTGAATAGAAGTGAAATATTGTCCAGATATTCTTATTTCATATTTTGGTGGAATATTGCTTATTGGGGTAGTAGTATATTGCACATGTAAAGGTGAACCTATTTCTTTGCATGTTTTTCTTTAATGTTCATTAATATGGGTAGTTTAACATGCATGCTAATTCAAAAAAATAATTAGTAATCATAACAACCCGCAGTGCTAATTAGGTTGTACCCACTTATGGATGCTGGGACTCTATCACTTAATCACTCTATTCATTTATTTATCTTGCAAAACCGACTTGATATTCAAGAAAAAAGCAGATTTTTTACTCATGAACTGGAGGTCTTCATGATCCCAAAAAGAGGAGTCAAAACCTTAGGTCTCAGGAGGTGTTAAGATATGATTCTGAACCTTGCTTGGGTAATGTGATGATCACACTTATCAACTATGACCATGCTTTGCAATGTAAATGTTTGAATTGATAAGCATTGAAGATTATTCCTAAGAATTACCTGGTTGATAGAAGTTTGGAGAGAGCTCCCTTGCAACCGCCCTGGCAATTTCTGAGTCATGGACGGCTGAGATGGCAGCCTGGTCTGCGGCCTCACTTTTTGTGCGGGCATGAGCTGTTCTAGAGAAACAAAAGGAGAAAACATTGTAACTCACAAATGAAGAATGGAACAGTACAGCTGATTATTCCAAGTATAAAGAGAGAGACAAAAATACAGTACGTTGTGAAATGCATAAAACCGAACTTTTCCTTGATTTCCAGAGAGTTCAGAGATATTGTCTCTTACACTTTCCAGTCTCTTTACAATCTAACTCCTTTTTCTAATATGCTCCTACTGACTGACCCCCCATCATTCCCACTCTTTCCTCATCTTCGAGATGTATCCCTCTTGGGGACAACATTACACCTCCCCTTTTGCTTCAATCTCAAATCCAAATCCTGATTTTCCAAATGGAGCTCAGCCATATCCAAGCAAGACCTTAATCCAGCCTGGGGTGCTGTGCTACTGCTCGACCACTCACACACACACACACACACACACAAACGAACGAACTCACACACACACATATAAACATACACACACAAATGCATGCATGCAATCCCACCCACAAGCATGCACTCGCATACACAGATATGGTGAATTGATTCAAATAATACATGGAGTACAAAACTTTCTTTTTTCCTTATACACAATATCATGAAGTGCTCCTACTTGATAGCGTCAGGACCAAAAATAAACAATCAAAATGTCTCCCATCACAGTGTTGACAATACATTGCACTTATAAAGTTAAGCTAAAATCATCCCATGACCCAAGATCAATTCCACATCTGCTGTACTATGGCAATACTCGGAAATCAAAAGGCAGACGAGTAACATTTTGGGATCAATGCGAGCTTAGCATTAGCACTGAGAGGTATTATGGGAGTGTACCATAGTGAGAGAGACAGAAGCCATGAGATGACCTGCTTAACAAATCCCTTATAACTCTAACAAGAGACACTATGTGTACTAATGAACGTGCACATGCCATTTAATACAATGAAGATGACTATTTGAAAACATGTTTGCACCTATGAGGAATGCTTTTTCCCAGAGTGATCACCAATTTTTCAACAAAAAAGAACTAATTATGAAACAAGTGATTCTTCAGTTAAAGCTGGTGGATTAGTGAGAGTAATTGTGTGAAGAGATACAGTGAGAGCGGAGCCCTCTCATTAAATGCTCATACATGCCAGTGCCCCATGGAATGCTAGGATACAGATGAGAGCTTCAAGTATTTCTCTAAGTATTGACAGCTGTGCCTGCTGCCCTGCTTAACCTCGAACATCCATCTTGCTCTCCATCTCCCTTTCGCCACTCCTTCTCTCTTTCAATCAATATTTTTTTTTCCATTAATTTTTGTTTTGACATTGCATCTTGTCAACCCTTTGCATCCCCTCTCCCTCAGTGTTTCGAATGACCCCTAAAAAATATTGTCTTTATTTCAGATGTCTCCTAGTCTTTGGATTCTGTGGTGTCCTGTTTTTGATGGGCTGGGACAGTGTCTTATTAAAATGCATGAGGGTCCATATGCTGGCAGGACAGACAGTTCATTTCCTCTCTAGAAATAAGTTCATGCATCAAACAGACGGAAAGGATGCACTAAAGACTGTGTTTACAGCCAGTGTAGCCTCTGAGAAGTATTCAATGACCAGCTGGAAATACACAAAAATGAATAATTCAAGAAGGATTTCACAACATCTTTTTCACAAGCACCTTGACAGATTTAATTTCTATTTTTAAAGCACAGACATGTGGTATTTGCTCTGATGTGGCTAAATGCAAGAATGCATTCCGCATCACCATCATAGACCAGCAATAAAGCATTCCTGCTACTTCACAGCACCTAAATGTTTGTTGTAGACATGCCACATGCGGAACCACAAGGACATACATGCATCTATTTCTGAAATGTGTGAAACATGCTGCCAAGTGAAAGGAGGCATGAATGCGTCATGAATGTATGCAGCATGTCCACAAGATATCTTTAGGCCCTTAACAGTTCCCGTTAGGTAAGTGGTCACAGAGTCATGGCCACATACAGGAAGTGATGCAGACTGTTCCCAGACAGAATGTCTGGTGGTGGGATGTGACAAGCAGAAAAGGATGAGAGTTGAGGTGTGACAGTGCAAGAGGGACAAGAGGAGCGTTAAAAGGGAAGGTGAGAAAACATTTGGATCCGAGAGATGATTGCAGTCTTTAGTATTAGCTGTCCTCTGCATTGTTCGGTATCATTTTACACTGTTAAGGGCTGTCCACAGTACAAGGGCAATTGTACCTACCACAACTAGATTTAAGTCCATGTGGAGGTCATCGGGTTGCAAACATTATCTCCTTCACAATTGATGCAGAGGATGCAAATAAAAGGAAGAAAATCCTCCAAAGTTGAATCCTGGTAACTGTTTGCCTGCCATACCACAAAGGATGCTGCCTTAATGATGTGCACCACTAGCCTTTGACAAGCTGCTCAAACATGCAGGAATCGTAAATCTAGTGTAAGCAGAAAATAGATTTGCCTTCACATTCAATTCTGTCTTTTCTAACTCCCGCACAAGTCAAAGGGCGGTGATCAAAAATTGTGCAGCAACATGTCTGTGAAGGTTCTCAGTCATCCAGGTCATGGTGAATTCTGCAACTCGACCTGAATTTCTTCATCCGAAGACGTTTCACCCCTCATTCAAGAGGCCTCTTTAAGTTCAGTTGCAGAATTCACCATGACCTGGATGACTGAGAACCTCCATAGATTTAACATTAAGTATTGGCTTTGTTGTCTTAAAGTGACACTTTTAAATATTAAAATGCAAATATGAAAAAGAGCTACAACTGTTTTGGATTAGCTTTATAAAGGATACTTCAATATTTGCAACTGGATGGCAGAAACTGCAGCAGAGTCCATTGCTTCATGCTGCTGGTGCCTTCCTTGTATTTTCTGGATATCTGAATACGCATCACACTGCTTGAGGCCGAGCTGGGACTGCTGGACAGACATAGACTGATGTAGTAAGATTACAGATTTTCAAATGGGAGTCTCTCTATCGGATTGACAGAAATAACTGTGTTGTGACAGGGAAGATTTGTTCTTCACTGAGACTAGATATATTTCTGTTTTTCGTCACAAAACATAACCCCAAAGAGAAATAATCTTCATACACAATATGTGATATGTTAATATGGGCAGCTCATCAAATTCACAGGGGCCAGAGAGTATGATACGTCTCATCCAGCCATGAAGAATCAGCTATGCCCACAAGGTAGCAGCTAGTTAGCCCACATTAAGGGTCATTTGTGTGTGTGACTCGCAAATGTAATGTTCATAGTGCATAAAGTCCTCGGGGAGATATCTGACTAAATGCTCAGACTCATGTTTAGTTTCAGGCAGGATTATTATGTCAGAAAAACTGAGTTACTGTGGAAGACAAAGTAGGAAGTATGCAATTAATATTGCAAGAAATTAATTGAATTGAATTAATTGAAATCAAGAGCCATTGTTATATTTACTTTCATACCGTCTCTGCTCTCCAGGCGAGGCTCAAGTTTACCGAGCTTTTATATTGACAGATAAAATAGGTTCAGTCTCCAATTTTTTGAACTACAAATCTGTTTCACACTTGATATATTCACGCTCCAGCATTTGGAAATACAGGTGAAAAAAGACAAATATAGAGAACAAAAAGGAGAAATGGGGGACAGCAATCACGTAACTTTCACATAATAGGAATCTGAATCTAATGTAATATTCATCAAATATAAAAGAAAGTTATGATTACCTTAAATGAATTAAAAACTTAAGAAATAACATTAAAACTAAGATAAATATAAACCGAAAATCCTTTAAAACATATATGCCGCTCTCCTCCACGGTCTTTCACAAGCATTTAATTGGAAGCGGACTTCAACTAAACCTCACTGTGGCTTGTGTATTTTTCCATACCTATGCAGATATTGTGACACATATTGATATCAGACGAAGAATATCTGAAGAGTGAGTTTTTCATTAATTTCCATGTCAGCAAGCCTTAGAATATATGGGAATGTTCAAAGATGGAAAGGTGATAGTGAGACAGATAGACAGATTACTGTTCCAAAGACTCCTGGGTATTTGAACCTGCTGAGGTATGTATCTCAGCTTCTCCAGTTTTACTGTAGGGTTGAATTTCAGACCCTGGGTCTCTTGGAGCTGACTGTATCCTCCTTTAAGGTTGATCATACTTCCTTCTGCAAAATATAGTATGAGTGTTTCTTTATATAAATGCTTGTTTATGTGACTCCGCCGTGTGTGTGTTGCTTGTACACGTTCCTAAATGAAGCTCTAGTCCATCACTCTTCAGGCTATGTCCTATTTGAGGATACGCCCTCACATATGCTGACACAGTTCTGCACCCCTTTTGCCTCTTCTCAAATGCTCCCCTCCCCTTTTCCTTTTTCTCATCTTCTCGCCATCACTCATGTCCCCTCCCCCTCAAGAGAGGCCTGGTGACTGGAATGCTGACTGGTACAATGTATAATAGGATAGAGGATGAGTCTTGACCTTTACTATCGTAAACATTAGCACTCAAGAATCATATAAACCTCATCATTGCCTTTCATCAGCAATGAACAAGTAGAAGCTACTATCAAAGAGTTTGGCTTGTACTATGATTTTGAAATTGTCCAAATGCAAAGGAATCATACAACAAGTTGGCATTAGAGCAGTATTAACTACAGGGCATGTCCGAACTCCAACACAGCAAGAACAAATGATCACTTATTTTGTGGTGTATGTATCTATTATAGCCATATAGGCCTGCTTGTGAATTCTTTCTGGTAATGACTCAGGCTTACAAGTGCATGACTAACACCATTAGTGTTTTGCTAAAACCAAGTCAGAAATTTATTCGGGAATTATTTTGGCTAAGCTCTGGGCTGACATACAGAGGGATGCAGGTGTGGGGACAGCGGTTATAGACAACGGGGCATTAAAGAGAGGCAAAGTGACTTTGGTCAGGTTGAGTGGGGCTTTTAGCTTATCTTTTGCTTTTTTCTCTTTTTCCAATAGAGACAGAGATGTATTAGACATGGTCATTGAAGACATAGCATTACTGTCTAAAAATCCACCTGATCATTTGAGTGAAAATACAAAATTATTTTATTAACATGTGACCGTGACATGAAAAGTTTATGCTGTGTATAATTAACTTAGCATAATACACAGAGAGAGCTAAATATCAATGTCTATTGAATTATTGCAGCAGGGGTTTCAAAGTAATAAAACCATTTGCAAATTTGAAAACACAAGTCTGGGGACAGCACAGGAAGATACCAGAAGGTCACAAAGCAGTCCATCTCTTGTTCACTGGCTAAGGAAGGACAGAATAAAAAAACAAAATTATCATTTATAAAGGTTAAGTAGCAGTGAACAAAATACATATCTGCCTAAAATAGGGGTCTTCACACACATATGTTGCTATGATGAGCTCACTTCAAGCTATTGACAAAAAAATATTGATACTAATAGCTTTTTGATCCATAATACATAAATGGAAAAAAAAATAAAAAAGAAGCCATTGAAATAACAAACTACATATTTAAGGTTAATTTAATGCCAGCGGGTGCATATCAATTTTATAATGCATGCTAATATGTTATTTGTCTATATCAACTATCTCCGGCATGTATCTCTTTGTATTTTTATGTTTAGTCAAATACAGTATATATTGTGTGTTAATAGTGTAATTTTTCCTCACAGTAAGAAAATCACACGATAAAGGGGCTACATGACAAAAGCTGATTATCTTTGCTCTGTTAAGAATTTATATTTTTTTTGCTGTTCAGGAAAACTGGGGCCAGGTTTTGCTAATCCTGGACTAAACAATTACTAAGTGCCCTGAGGTCATTTGCAATCAGTTCCATCTAAACTCAATGACTGAGAATGTTTATTAAATTTCGAAAAAATTACAGATGGATTGAAAAGTTATTAAACCTAATTTCTGTGAAAGAGGGATGATTTAATTACTTGTGGTGGAGTTCTGGAGTGATGGTGTTTTGCGTATACTTTTCCATATCAAGATTTGCAGCGCTGATTTGTCCTCACACTGCAGCGTCTACATGAATAATGAATAAAAAGGGTATGGTATTAACTGCATACTTGCATGTGTGTGGATGGTGCATGTTAAAAGTGCTGTTATGTTGAAAGTTGAAAGTCTGATCTTCTGAGAGCTGATGTGAGTCTTCATCGGCGTGTTGAAAGAGTGACACAAAATATCTTGCTGAGATGATCCCTCTGGTTCTGGTGAAGGGCAGTGGCAGAGGTTCATACCTCAGTGCTCACTGCTCTCTGTGTCAACACCACTTGTGAAAGATGGTCACAGCTGATAAAGCTAATGACACTCCCAGGGAGGAGAATGATGGCAGCTTATAGTAAAATCTACCATACAAAAAAAAAACAAAAAAAAACTTTGATGCAGTTTCTGGAAAATGGTTCAGGTTTCACTGAGAGTTGTTAATTCAGAATAAGTTGAAAATCCATTAAAATGCCCTGTGATCACAAACCTTACCCTTTAAAATCAAAGAACAATAGATTTAATGATCAAATAATTAAAAGAAAAAAGGGAACATGAATATTAATTTTATTCTTCTCAAGTACAGTGTAATACAATGTCGGTAAAATGTCCCGCCTCTGAAATATTCACCTGATGTGTTTTCTATTTCATTTTTTATTTAATTGGTCACTGGACAGACTCAGGTAAATTGAGGACAACTTATGAGTGGTACTTTGCATGTTTTTAAAACAAAAAAAATTGACAAAAGTCAAATGGCTTGAAAGATTGAAGTAAAGAAAAAGATACGAAACAACGAAATGTTTCCCATTCCTTGATCATTTGTGATATGTACGGTAACCATTGACTCTTTGTAGTCATTGATTCATTTTACTTGGTTCCTGACAATCAAGACCCCTACTTTGGCAATCTGTTCACTCAGAGGTGGATGACACATCAACAATACAAACACTTACACATGGCCAACCTCATTCACGAGGGCGAGTCACCAAGTTACCTTATGTGCATGTTTTCCATGTGATACTCTCCTGCAGAGTACCAAGTATAAATCCCTGAGTCATTGAATAATTGTTCATTTACAGTACATCACAAAATGACTGATAAAGGGTGATATGGTAGTTTTCTGCTCTAATGGAGCCACTACAAGCATTATTTCCATTTAATTTATGGTTGACTAGAATTAGCCCCTTTTAGCTTCACAGATTATTTATAAAGTGACAAACCATGTAGAGAAGATAATCAATAAAAAATCACTTCTGATATCCCCCCAAAATTGAAGATTAAATTAAATTTTTAGGCCACATTACAGAAGCACAAACAGGACTTCTTAAAACAAGGAAAGCGACAGTCCTTCATGCCTGCTGGGGATCAGAAAATGAGCTGTGAAAATCGGATACCCCAACAGCCATGAAATGTTTGCATCACTGCATTGATGCAATTTCAGTTGTGTTCTAAGAATAAAACCCACAAATCTATCCTGCATTTCCACATATCTTCAAGTCTTATAGCACAAATATCCATGATTAAATATCCATAGTTAAAATAACAGTGCCTCTTCCCTCTGCTACTTTAAAAAGAAATCAAGAAATGGCTGACATAATGATGACGGCAGTGATGCAGTATCCTTGGTAACCACCGGAGACACTTGAGGAAGCAGTCCAACCAGGCATCTGGCCTGTATTAATGAATTTGCAAATGAGCAAACGCACACAACAGCCTACTATATAGATGCAGTGTTAAACCCAACAGACAGAAATAACAAACAAACCCGAATACTGAGCAGTTTTTTGTTTTTTTTTTCAAATAAGCAGAAATTTATGATATAAACTGCAAAACATTGGCAGCTTAGCTGCATAGCTCAACAGCTAAAACTGAACTCGTGTGAGTAAAGAGACACTGCCTCGAAACAATTTCACCTTTCTCAAATCTCCTGCAGCCTAGTGCGTGCACGCATGCATATACACTCAATCCTTGAAGAAAGTATGATCTTACAGTATAAGTGATCACAAGAGTGGTTGCACGCTTAAAAGAGATTCTATGTGGATAAAGCAATTCTATGAATCAACAAGAGAAGTGATAATTCCATAATCCAATCTGCAAACATCTGGAGTAAAAAGGGACGAGCCGGCCAATCAGCAAAGTTGAACAGATTTCAGCAGGGTACATGGTAATACCTTGAGGTTATAGCATCACAAAGTTTTTAGTCGGTCACACACACACACACACACACACACACACACACACACACACACACACACACACACACACACACACACACACACACACACACATACACCATATAATGCAAACTGAAATAAACCATAAATTTGAAGTTTACCAAATTGCTAATATGAATTTTCTTCCCAGCTGAGTTCTGAATAATTCATTGTAACACATTGAGCAGATTGAGAGGAATAAGTAACAAAGGATGCTGTAAACTGTATTTCATTATAATACAGTTGAGGTTTTTTTTTTGTAAACATTAGGATCTTAGTTAACATTATGTTTTCAACTCAGGGATTCAAAGGACAAAAGCATGTACACAAAACAACGCAAACACACAAAGATACAAAAAAAAACAGGTTGAGTCCTTCAACTTGTTGTCCTTAAATACAATGAAGTTAGTCCAATGTTGAACTCTCCTTTTTGGACTTTCACTTTAGTATTTTGTTTTCTTAAAAGGGACTGTACGAAAGAATGGAAGCAGTGCTTCAAGTTCTCAAAGAGATGTCAATAAAATCCTAAAGAATGTGTTTCAGTCCATCAGTACAAGGAGAACTTTTCAAAAGATAAAGATTGCAGGTGTTGCAACACATGAGTTAACATCTTTATAACATTCTTGGACTCCTCATGACTCCCCCTCATGACTCCTGGCTGAGTCATCCTACTTTTTACAAGGAAGCTACAGAAATATGTGCCTTTCTCTGAGCGATTACAAACATAATCACACAGGGTGATGGCATGTTAGGGAAACCCAATCTAATCAACATTACTTTTCATGCAATCCAGAGCTCCTCTTGCATTACCACAACTCCTCTACTCCCACAGGAACAAAGCTTTCATACACTCAAAGACTATACCCGTAAATATAGTCCATCCCAGTCTACAGTGGCATGAACACACTACATTGCCTTCTTTTCACTAGGATACGGTGCAGAAATGTGACCGTGTGCCAAGTGCGGATTGATTTCTGCCAAGAAATGTCTTCCTCCACAACTATTCTTACAGTTTCCCACAAGAGAGGAAAAATATGAAAAAGGAAGACACAAGAAAGCCTCCTTCATAGGTGCGCAACATATTATACAACCAAAGGTTTCTATAGGCCACAAACAACTTGTGGGTGGTTTCGTCACATTAGAAAATACTATGTTAAGATCGTCAGTCTTTTTAAGACATTAAATAGCCTACCGCAAACTCAAGTTTTCAAAGGACTTCTATGGTTTTAATCTAATAATGTCTTCAAGGCAGATAAAATTAAAAAATGATGAAATGGTGAGCTGTAAAAGTTAACAGACTGTATGAAGCCTACGATGCATGAGCAGTAGCATCAGCTACATGACTTTTCGTTTTTTAATGTACTATCTGGCAATGACTTTGGTTATTAAGGTTATGGTCATAAATAATATGAGGCACATGTGGCTGGTTATTTTATGTGTTGGGCGGGTGAGCCGTTGATTCTGTCAGCAATAAATGTCGTGTTGGACACCATCGCATTGCCATAAATAAGATGCAGGGAGAGTGGCACATGTCAGCAATTGGCAGTCCTTCCTATAATTACTGTACGCTCCATGCCTCACCGCTACTGTACACTTTGTCACTTCATAAAGGGGGGAATCCTGGCATGCTTTAGAATGTTGTGTGGTGCCACAACATAGAAAAAAACTAATAAAACGGAGCAAATGAGCATGTGGGGGTACCAATAAAATAACGCAGGTGTACCTCTCTCTGGGATTTAATAAGTCATCAACACTGAGATGGATTCGTACATGATGTACTAAAGGTTGGTATTATTTTGTTCACATGTTGAAACACTGATCTATAACTCTCTCCAAAATGGGTACATGGTGAGTGGCTGAGGTCATCACATAGCAGGTGACAAACAAACACCCCTGGACACAAACTGCACAGACTTCTCTCTTGCTGAATGGTAGCAGTCCCATTTCATCTCTCACATCTGGCAGTTTCCGGCATTCCCTTTAAATCTTTTCTTCACTGCTTATATGGGCACTCAAATGCACACATGCATTTGGTAGAAATGATAGTGTGAGTGAGATGGTGGGCTGCTATATCAGTGTATATATTCCTGGCTGCTGCTGATAAGACAACTGATGCCTTGCCTTATTTAGTCAGTGCTTACTGTGCTGACACACTAGCAGAGTAGCACACACGCCTGGTGTATGTGTGTGTGTGTGGGTGAGTATGTAGTCAGGTATAGGGTAACAGAGTCATGTGTTTCAATACATCTTAATAACATTCAGATTTTTTATCTTATTATTTTTAATATTGACAGAAAACATTCAACCTCAATTTCTCTTCAAGAAAATGCTCAACAATAATACATAATGAAGACTATTTGTAGTACAATGATAAGATTTCAAGGGCAAAAGTAGACAATGAAATGTGAATTTCAATTACAACCTGTTTTCACTATGTGTCAGTGGACTGATTAACATTAAGTTTTTGTTTTGATGTAAAAAAATGTTTCATTTGTTTTTCAATAGCCCAAGATTCTCAACTGATCACAATTTACCAGAGAAGTTCAGATTTTCTATTTATTCTCTTAATTTTTGGGACACAATATCTGTGAGTCGACAGAGGTGTTGATTCCCTTCAACCTATTGTATTGGTCATGGTAATTAATTAATAATTTTTTCAAAGCTCTTTATTTTGGTCACACATTCTTCATCTTAAGCTGTTATGCACATTTGCACAACACATGCTGATTAAACTTTCACCAGAGCCTGTAGGACAAAATGGACACATGTCTCTGTGCTCAGCCTGTTAAACACGAGTCGATCAAAAATCTATAGATATAAAAGGATTTAAAAGGAATGTATGTGTGGATACTAAATAATTTTCTTCTGTTATAGTGTTGTAAAAGAAAGGTGGGGCTGTGGTGTAATCACATTGGATTATATAGTGGAGATATTCACTCTCTCTTAGTCACAGGGTCACCTGAACTGCTATAACAGAAACATTTCATTGGCTGAGTTGCAAACGTTTTTTTCCTTATCTTATTTCACAGGCCCTCAACACAACCACACACCCCGTCTAAAAAAAAAGACAGCTATACTGCATGGAATCTGCTGAGTGTTAATCAATTTTCTTGAGTTTCAGACAAAGACCTCGACAATACCTAATCATGTTAGATCTATATCAAATGACTTATTGCAAACATTAAGTCATCAGCTCCACCCGAATGAGTGATGAAATTGTAATTCACAGGCAACAGGGGAGTGTGTCTTAACCTAGCCTGTATTCCTGTTACAGTCCTCGGATGAAGAAACCTTGCGCTAAGCAAATTTTCACCGCACATCCAAACATGTATCTTGTGGCTTCCTCACTTCAAAACAATTTTTAATCTCGACGATTTTTTTTCCCTCTCCCTCACCCTGCCTGTAGTCCTACCGAGCCACTGGTACACTACACACTCAAAGTCAGGGTGTCATGTGACTACAAATGGATCAATGTGAGTGCATCTTTTGCCATGCACTGTATAATGAGACTTACATAACCTACTTACAACATCATGGTCTGTCACTCAGGCAATTTTCTATCAGCCTCGCTCTTAAATGAATAGACAGGAAAAGTACCTCATTTTCTAGGGGGGCACGAGCAGAAGGTGCACATAGATTTTAAGAAATATATCTCGGTACGGCACGTTACAGGCAGCAATTTGATCATATACAACAATACAAATGACCTTGTTTACTCCCATAAACACATTGCATCCGCAGTAGTGGTTTTACTGTCATTGCATTAGCGCTATGCATTAGGTTATGCATTTCCTTCTACTGTAAATTGTTGCACTAATGCGCAGCAGATGACAAGGTCAGATGACTCTTGTAACACACAAACCATGTTTCTCTTTTCACAGTGGACTACAAAACTTTCCTGACAGAGATGCATCATATCACGGGTACTCCCTGTGGAGCAAACAGAAAACTGTACAAATGAGTTGTGGTATTAAGCATAGTAAATCCACCTTATGTAATCTTTATCTTATATACTTGGAATCTGCAGAATAAGTCTCTATCTTCATTCGCTCGAGAGGAATTATTATATTACCAAAGAATGTCTGGGTATTAAAATAAAGCCAGCTATTCATTGAGTCAGAATTACTACACTATTACAAATGGTTTTTTAAGCTCTGAATCCTGGCTGTTCATATTCTGCAGTTGTAATTGTTGATAATAACAGTAGCAGTAGTCGCAGATATAATAATAAGTATTATTATTATCATCACTGTTTTGGACACATCAACTTTTATGTTAAAGGATTTGAACACCAATTTAATGTGTGATGGCTTTTGAGAGACCATCCATTGGACAAAAAAAGTTGCACTAAAAGGTGCAAGAGGGTAAAGTGCAATTTAATCACATTTGTACAAAGACACATGTGACTTTCTTCAGACACGAAAACCCTAGAAAGACAGATATGTGACTTTTTTTTAAACTGAATTTGAACTAAATCAATATATCAAAATCACCAGGTGCATATGGCAGCTGCTCAGCTTAAAAACAAAACAAAAAACATGAAGAAATAATCTTTTAACTGGCTACTGAGACTAATGTCAAGTTTTTGCATTAAGGGAAAGCATTTGTGTGATGAGCTGGCTTCTGAATCATCTAAATAGAGTGCTTTGTTTTTTTAATAATTGTGCCATGTTATTTAAGCTAACATTACTTTAAAGCTGTAGTTCACGATTTCTTTTCAGTCCATAGACACCTTTTGTATCTTGGCATACTAATGAGATACAGGTTTAATGATCAATACTTTTGGTTAATGATATAAAGTTATTAAAATAGTACTACATGTTTTTTAACTTCATTCAAAAGAAAGTAGGGTGGCAATCTGTGTGATATAGGGCAATGGCTAGCTGCTGGCTTGATAATTCCCCATGGACTCTGAGGAATGAGTGTGGCATGCCAACAGAAACTGGTGAATCCACGCAATTGAGAAAATACTTCAAATGAATGGTTATATTTCCAATTGTTTTTTTCCCTCATTAAAGAAAGAAAATAAATATTTTTTGTTGAAATTTGACTGTCCTTTTCTACTTATGCAGAAACATGCTATAATATATATGCCTGTTCAAATTACAAATTTTGGGATATTTGTTCACATTTGCACATTGTGGACTTCTTGAATGACAAATAGAGAGAGAGCCAGAGAGAAAGAAAGAAAGAGAGAAAAATCAAAACAACATGACTGGATTGAGACCTTTTCCCAGGTTGTACATCGCCAGTCTTCAGCTTAATAATTCCCTGATGCAATGAAACCAGAGGATGTCAAGGCAATGTTGTGTAGCCTGAACTGTGTCCCAGTAGGAGGGGGGGCTTTAAATGAAAAGGTCACATCTCATCCACCTGTTCAAGAGCAGATGCCACATCAGAGCAATACTTGGCAGGGGAAGCAGGTATGGCACATGAGATGCAACTGGCACAGTTGCAGGTATGGCTATACTGCCTAAACTCGGATACACAAAGATGTCACTTGCACTCACAGATCAACACACACACACAAGATGCCTGACCCTTCTCCCTGAGAATGAAAGATATGGGCGGAGAATAGAAACAGAACCTTTTCCAAGGATGATGACTGCGGCAACTCGAAAGCCATGAGCGTTGAAAATGTGTAAAGGTCGTTGATGTTATTGTGGGAATATCCTGTGAACTCACAGGATGTTCACCAGTTTAGAAACCCCAATCTATTTTTGAGTTTACATTGTATACACCCACAGAAGTATGAATGAAAAGACACACACACACAGATGCAGACACAGACAGGGACACACACATGCATTACCTGGAAGCTGCTATTTCGACTTTGCTCCTTGCAATGGCTGCAGCCCTCTGTGCCCCTTCCACAGCTCGCTCCACTTTCTCTTTGGTTTTGGGGTTCTTTAGGGGAATCAGCTGCTTCCTTATTCCACGCACCAGTACATTATTTTTGTATTTCCCTTCTTCTTTAGTGCCATCTGGGAAAACTGTGCACCCATAACCATGGCGTTTGTTGTTAAGCCATTCTCCCTCATACTTCATCCCGTTGGACCTCTCTGAAACACCAAATCCATTGCGTTTGTCGTTCTTCCATTCACCCATGTAGGTCTCGGTTGTAGTGGCATCCACATGGTCCTCCAGAAGTAGGTCCTCGTCTTGCAACTCACCGTCACCAATGGATATGGTAGAGTTGGCATCACTGGAGCTGATGCGGCTCATAGTGGCATCACTTCGCGCTGAGCTGCGCTTGCTGGAGATTGAGGTCCGAGAATCAGACTTGCGCAACTGCCGGAGGCTTCCGAAGAGCGAGCCCCGGCGGAACAGGCCTTTTTTCTTACCCGTGACAACTTCACTGTCTGAATGGAAGTTAAGCACAAAGCCACCACGGCTGCCTGTTGGTGTGTCAGCGGGAGATGAGAGATCCTGAAGCACTGTGCCATTGCTCTGCTCAGAGCGCAGGGAGGCCATAGATGTACGGAGCGGAGAGCGGATAACTGTGGCCATGCCATACGGAACACTCTGACGCACGCCATAGCCATGCCGCATCCCACCCATCCACTGGCCTTGATAGGTACCTGTGGAGCGAGCGCAAGAGGCATAATGGGTCACAATAGTCATAAGTTCTGCAGAAAATTCCTATAAAACATTAGTTCCTATGACGTTTTAGGACTCACAAAATAAAGCATTGTCTACTTTAGACCCATCCTCATGTAAGACAGAAGCAGCTCCACCTACGGATTTTAGCTGGACTGGTTTCGTTTCAAAAAGGCTTTAAATTGTTGATCACGGATTCTCACTAAGAAATATATCGTGGTTACTTGTTAGAATCATGAATGAATGAATGCTTTATTTCTGCGGTCATTTCCCAACGTGGAATTATTCATCACCTGAAATACCAACAACTGAAATATTCCATAATATCTGTCAACAACGCTACAGCACAAGATTCATACATGGACATAAACCACCGAAAACAAGATCAAATTTAACTTAACAACATCTACATCTTCCTCTAATTATACCAGACCCTGTGTAATTGATCCAGTTTATAGAGCACCAGCATGCCTGAAGAATCAACCCAACTCTTCTCATGCAATCGCAAACTTGAGATGTATTTTTCAAAAAGTGAAACAAACCCAAAAATATCAAAGGGAAAATAACAGATAATTAAGTTGTGTTATATCTATTTCACATGCTTTGGTTATTCGAGCAAGTGAGTATATGGGTGGATGTGTTTGTGTAAGTGTGCATGAGAGGGAGTTACGCTCTATACGACGTGTCCTCAAATGCAATGATGAACGCTATGATTTGGAAAATGTATGTCTGAAGTGGCTTTGTACATCCATGGTTGTAGTTTCACTGGTAAAAATCAGTTCATTTTTTATTTTTTATTCCCATCATGATTTTAATGAAACCATTTTTCCACTGCAAAAAGCTGCAGTTCCGAAAATATCATTACATATGGGAGCAAGGAGCAGTCAAGTTGAAGGAGTGCATAGAATTTTAGCTACCGAAAGGTTCAGAAAGTGCCTTCCCGTACGATCCGGGAGTGTGAGCCTGCATAACTCAATCAAGACATTTGATTACTGATACCGAGGATCACTTAGGATGAATGTGAATCATTCAGCTCAGAGCCTATTTTCAGGCGGCCAGTAAACCCCCCCCAGTCAGTAGGCACATTCATGGCCATCCGTTTGTCTCTGACGATAGGGAATCGCTATGAGTCACACAATGAGAGAAATATTTCATTAATCCTATTTGCTATTGCTGAGCTAAATCAGCATGTGTTGGCCTATTGAGCTTCCTCATATTACACACCTGATCCCAGTAATAAGAAAAGAATTTTGATGTAGTACTTCAATGTGATTGCCAAATACAATGAAATAAGCCATAATGTGAAAATACTGAGGCAAAACGATATACTAGCCCGGGCAGGAATTTAGATGGATAAACAGTACGAGATTAACAGGCTGGCACTGTGTTGCAGTTCAATTTGGTGACCCTGCAGATCAAGTTATCAGGATGTTGCGGGGTCAGACAGCCAGATGTTCTCTATATCCTCGAGGATCAGCTGATTTCCAAAGCCCAGCCCCCTGCAAGCATCATATGTGAAGCATTTATTTGGCAGCATAAGGCCTTGGTTAGTGAAGCTGATGCGCTCAAATCACCGCGAGACCTGATGTTTTGTGAGCAATATGGACAAAAAAGGCCCACACACTTGCACGCTGTCTAAGATGCCTTCTGGACAAACAACCTGAGAGCACAGTCAGGCGAATGAAAGCCCTGACCACTCTTTCGGCAACTTCAGGAATGTGTCCTGCGTGTGATTCATTGCACATAAAACTTGAAGGTGTCAAGAGTTATTTCAGTGGTGTAGAAAGTCTCTAATAACACTGCAAACTTCATTGGAACAAAGATTTTGTCGAAATCAGTTTGAGGACTCCACACACGCAAGTGTTTTGCATGTTTTCTGGATGTTTGTAGAATGACCAAGTGGAACATTTGCCATTAATGTTTATCCCAAAAGTGCTTATCTTCAGTGCCAACAGTAACAAACACACTGGCCAAGGCGTGTGTTAACCTAGCTGAAGGCTCAAATGTGAAAATTGCGGTGAAGTAGGTGATAGTCTGGCTATAATTGGCTCCCGGTTGGCTGATTTTCTTTTATTTCCAAACTCCTCCAGGAGTGGAAACGGAGTTGGCAGTGGGACTGACTCTCTCTCACCTCTTGCTCTTGTCTGAGATGCAAAAAACAGGGTTGCCAAATTGGTGGAATAACAGAGTACATCATTTCACTTTCTCTTGACCGCGCCGGTTCTATTTGGACAATCAGTCACAGATTATTGGAGATATGATGATGATGATGATGATGATGATGATGATGATGATGATGATGGTGCATTTGACCACAATGCGCAGTGCGCTATTAGCTTCAGCTCAGATCAGATCATTCACTGGTCATTTCCATCATCCCCCTTCAGTCTGAACCCCTGAGGCCAACTTCAAAAGCATATTCATCGCACAACATGCTTACTTACCGCCGTCACCATAGGTTTCAATTCCATAACCATCTTGCAGCCCATTGCTCCAGGTGCCATCGTATCTAGCAGGTGTGTTGTGGCTTTGCCGGATGCCGTATCGACCCTTGAAACCGTGACTCCACTCTCCGCGATAGATCCACTTCCCCTTATTCTCCACGCCGAGACCATGCCTCTTCCCCTGGGACCAGTAACCCTTGTAGGTGTTCCCGCTGGGCCAGGTGTAAACCCCCACTATCTCAAAGCCGTGGGACCAGGACCCCGCGTACTCGCCCTGGCCCTTAGGTCCGGTGCAGATGCCGTGTCCGTGGGCTTTGCCATCTTCCCACCCCCCGCAGTAAGTGCCGCCGTCGTCGAAGTCAAACCTGCCGCCCGTCATTCAGATACTGACTGGGGAATAAACGCGGATCGGGCGCTGCTGCGGACTCAGGCGTCTCCAGGACCGAGGCTGTGAGATCCAGGACCGACGGAGTGTGGAGAGGATGAGCCACCGAGATGACAACTGGAGAGAGGGAAGAGAGTGGGTGAGGAGAGCAGACTGGAGTATGACTCCACTGCCAACACGCACAACACAACGGGAGGGCGTAACGGTGGGAGAGTAAAAAGGTATGAATGGTGGGCGTCGTTTACCGGGAGGCGCACGCCGGCTTGTCCGCTGAGTGCTGCTCGTCTCCCCCCTCTCACCCACTGACCACAGAGGGAGAGAGAGGCGTCGAGTCCCCGCTGGTGAAACACACTGGGCCAATCACAACGTCACAGGCCAAGCTCCGCCCCCTGCCTCATCACAGAACCCTCCCTTCCCCGAAAAATACTGATATTCTGCTGTTACATAATGGTATTCTGACAACTGACAGGACACAAGTCGCCGTCTAACATTTGGAAATTCATATTTGCGATGATCAATTTACATTCAGAGCTCTCCTCAATCTTAAACATCTCATATTCTTATGACTATTGACCATTTCTCCAACTGTGGTTATGTGGGTGTGTATGATGTAACAATGTTTCAACCTGTGTGTGCCAAAATAAAAATCACATTTCAGTCATTATCTGTTGCTGTGCTTTGGCAAATACATTTATCTGAATTTATTTTAATGAATTAAAAATAGTTAAAAAATGTAACTTAGCTTTAACATTGTCTTTTTTTTGTTTTAAACCAGTTATCGTGTGAGACCCCGCACAGGCAACAGCAAATACATGCCGTGAATGGATTACAGCGACTCCTGCTGCAGCAATATTGTTATTGCACCACAGAGCCTGGCTGCTACGGCATGTGATTGCATACTGTATTCATACATCGACATAATTCTACAGTTTTACCATTCGTGTTTATATGAGGATGCGATACCCAGTTAGACACATTCTGACAAAACAACGCACCGTCCCTGTCACCTATCTGAGAGTACAGCAATTTTAGCTACCTGATAAATAAATGCTAAATAATAATAATAGGGAAAATAATCCACCAGTTGTCAAATTTTTAAGGAGTCAAAAATAGACAGGTTCAACAGTAGGTACACTCCGAGCCAGTAGGTGACGCCACAAGCCGGCCGTGTCATGATGCGTTGCCCTCACTCGTCCCCTAAAGCACCGACAGATAAAATGGCATCCGAAAGCAACTCGGAGAGTCAAGAGGAAAAAGCAGCTCTCATAGAGACCGACTCGAATCCGGATGGATGCGAGCAGATCGTTGCCAAACCAAGGCCATCAAAGCTGACGCTCTATCACTGGACGCAGTCCTTCAACTCCCAGAAGGTGGGTGTCTCCCATTTCAGCACCACAGCCGGCGGACAGCTCCCCACCTCCGACTCCATTAGGAAATTGGTTCAATAAGTAACCATGAACCATACAATCAGTAATAATGAATTATTTGCGGACCAGAACTTTTTTTTGTTTGTTTATGTTCATTCCTGTACCAGAGCCCCTCCCCAACCCCCCCCCAAACGTCTCAGCCCCAAAGTCTTCAACACATGCCAAACGAGATTCGGGGAAAATTCATCTCGTGTTCACTCGGACTAGAATTGATATGCTATTCCACTTCACTGTTGGAAAAATATTTTTCTTGAAGTTGTCTTCATTTTAAAACCGCAGCAGTACATTGTTCATTTATCTTTGTTACCTCATAGGAAATCTGTAAACCAATATGCAACAAATGTCTTCTTTGTTAGGAAATCATACTGTAAGATACTGCATAGTATAGTGCACCAGGAAACAATACAACGTGCAAGGAGCTAACCAGGCCACCAGGAGCAACTCGGGGGGATTCAGTTTCTTGCCAAAGGACACTTTAGTATGCACACAGCAGGACACAGGATCGAACCACCATCCTTCAGTTTCACGGGATGCCCACTCTACCAACTGAGCCACAGCCTTCCGAATATTTCTATGTTTATTGTGGTGGATGTAAGTTGTTCATTGCCTTCATTTGCAATGCAAATTATCTCTCCGAAAAGACTCTATCATTATTTTCAACACTTAGCATGGTGAGATGAAAACTTTAAATGTTCAACCTGAGGCAAAGTTTCGATTAAACAACCTTTACAAACAAACAGCAAGAGAAAAGTACAATGAACAAGGAAAACAAACAATCTACTGAAGCCAAAAGGTATGAACAGACCTGACTGGCATGGAACCGACCCATGGTAACAAAACCAATTCACAAGGGTACCAATTATTATATATACATGCACAGGAATTGGGAGCGGTGGAGACAATCAAGAAAAATGCACTGAGGGAATGGGTGTTAACAATCAGTGAAATGTCCGGTTCATGGCAATATGTTTAATTTGCAAACATATTGTGCAGCAGCCATAATTACACTTACTAGATTTCATATTTAACTGCAGAAACCAAAAAAAGTACTTTACATGCACACTTTTCATTCATCTATCCATTCATCCATCTATTATCCACGGCTTATCCTACACTTAGGGTCACAGGGGATGCCTGAGCCTATCCCAGCTGCCTTTGGGTGATGGGGGGGTACACCCTGGACCGATCACCAACCGATCGCAGAGACACATATTGAGACAAACAGCCATTCACTCTCTCATTCACACATCTGGGCAAATTCGCACAATTTCCATTTACAAATAATTTTTTTCGATGCGAACATGTAATCTTGTTTAAAAGAAAAAAAAACCCCACCATAACCTACATTGTGTTGTCTTCTGCTAAGAAACCCAGATGGTGTTTTTCAGGTGCGCCTTGCCATAGCAGAAAAGGGTTTACACTGTGAAGAGTATGACGTGAGTCTACCACTCAGTGAGCACAATGAGCCCTGGTTCATGCGTTTGAATCCTGCTGGCGAGGTGCCTGTTCTTGTCCATGATGACAATGTCATCTGTGACCCGACGCAGATGATGGACTACCTCGAGCAGAACTTTAGTGATGGTGAGATTAAAAGCCTTTTTGTTTTTTGCCCATCGCATGAAACGTTCATTTTTCCTTCTTTCGTTAGAACATTGCTTTTCTTCTGTTTCCAGTTTCTTTGTTATTTCTCCATCAAGTGATTATTTTTTTTTTCAATCCTTCATTTCCGTTTTTTTTAAAGATTATATTCTTGGTATGCCTCAGTCCATGATAGATTTGTTGTAATCCTGTTGGAGAGAGTGGAGAGATGATTTGGTAAGCATCACACTATCTATTCTGAAATAATATGAATGCGAAATGTATCCACAGATATAACAGCTGTTTTCGTGTCTTTGCGTGTTCCCTTCACTTGACTCCAGAAGGCACTCCTAAGCTGATACCAGAAGAGGGTAGTACATACTATCACAGAGTGCAGCATTACAGAGAGCTGCTGGACTCACTACAGATGGATGCTTACACCCATGGATGCATCCTCCATCCTGAGATCACTGTGGACTCCCACATACCAGCCTACGCTGCTACAAGCATACGAAGTAAGACACATTGGAATTCATGTGAACGCACATGTTCCAGGTGCATCTAGTCCAGGACATGAGCCCCTGTTACCCGCTCCTAGATTTTAGGCTCTGATTTATCACTTTCAATAGGGATTGTTGAGTGATGGATCTGTCAGTAGAATGCACTTTTCCAGCGGCTGTGGTAGCAGCACAACTGATGGTACTCTAGCATCCTCTGGTGGTGTGGTATACAAATCCCTGAATTAAAAAAAAAAATGAAACAGCATTCACTTGAAAATTTAAAATACTGTTAAAAATAATACAGGAAATGTTACATTTAAAAGTTTAACTGTGATGCAAGATACGAAGTAGAGGAAGCTTAAATATTGATTAGTCCAAAGACACCCGTGATTATTGGTCAACACTTCACTGGAAAAGCAAGTGCAGCTGAGGTGGAGAGAATTCCTAGCAGCCCTGTGACCACTGTTGTATTCTATTGCGCTTCATTTGATTCTCTCTTTGTGTTTGATGGCATCAGTCCATGTTAATCCTTCATCTCATCTGGTTTTAGTCCAATATTATTATCCATTATATTATTAGCTTTCATCCTTGTCTTCATGCTTTTTGCACACGCTTTGATAGGTTTGATCAAACAAATTTCGCACAATTCACAAGCGTGACCATTAATCCTCCTTTCGTGTCCACTGGAGCAGACAAAACATCAACAATTTTTCTCTGCACATTGTATTTTCTAAAATGACAATAAAATCAACAAGATATAGACTAAGAAAAAAATAACAATCATAATCCTCCTGAAGGTGGAATTATATTGAAGTGCATTGTTTTTCATATGGTCACACTTCCATCAAAATGCACCAAAAACATACTGGCCAGTACTGTTAGAATCTGAGTTTGAATGAGGGAGCAACTGAAAAGAAGAATGCTATATGTAAATGGAAAAACTGCAACATGTGGTAATCATATTGTATGGAATGTATTTATATTAGCAGTAGAATTAATTTCTTACCGGAGACTGGGATGCATTGTTTTGTCTGCAATGTGCTGCTATGTTTTCTTTGTTTGTTGGACAGCTCAGATAATTAACACGGAATCTGAGCTTAAGAAACTTGCTGAGGAGAACCCCGAGCTTAAAGACGCTTACGTTGCAAAACAAAGACGCCTTAAAGTGAGTCATTCAAACTTGCCATGTAATAAAAACATTTAAGGGGGGGGGGTTATTCTCCAAAATATTATCAATTTTAAGACTGCTAATATAAAATCTCAATATGCTGTAGAAGAGTTCAATATCATGTCCATTGATACTGTATGTAAAATTAGCAACCGATTTGTTTCTGGGGTAACGCATTTCTCTCCCTCGATGTGAGATAGTAAAAGAACCTTTACAATGATCTTTCACCTTTTTGTATGAATGTGTTTCTACAGTCAAAATTGTTTGACCATGACAACATGAAGTACCTGAAAAAACTTTTGGATGAATTGGAGAATGTGATGGACCAAGTAGAGACGGAGCTTCAGAGGAGGGTTGAAGAAACACCAGGTAACCCAACCAACAAGGGATAACTAATAGTTTGATTATCATTTTAATAAAGTGCAATATCTGCCAATCTACAATGTGTCACTGGTGAGGTTTTCCGTACCTTTTGTTTTATCTCATATTTCATTGGTTATTTTCCTTCACATCTAGAGGAGGGCAGTCAGGCCTGGCTGTGTGGGGACTTCTTCAGCATGGCTGATGTCTCCCTGGCTGTCACTTTGCACCGCCTCAAGTTCCTCGGCCTCTCACGTCGTTACTGGGGCAATGGCAGCCGTGTCAACCTGGAAACCTACTATGAGCGTGTGGTGGAACGTCCAGCCTTTAGAAGAGTCCTGGGTCATGTCAACAACATCTTGATCTCAGCTGTACTTCCTGTGGCTTTTCGTGTTGCCAGAAAAAATGCGCCAGTTATTTTTGGTACAACGCTGTTAATTGGCATTTTGGGAGGAGCGACATACCTTGCATTTCTTTACATGAAAAAAAAGTTAACTTTCTCCAGCTGAGGAAGCTGGAATTTGGACAGATTTGATGCAGTGTTAGGCTGAAAGTATAAGAGAAATGTTGGCTGCAAGTTTTATTGAAATAATATACAAAGAAGAAAAAATAATCATCAATCATATATAAAATCACACATTTGAAACAAACTCATACTTTAAAATCCTTTTTGGGATACAAGTGTTGCTAGTGGCAAAAAATGCACTTATTGTGCACCGTACGCTAAGAGGATTAAATAGGAAGGAAAATGGAAGTTTTCCTGTTTAACTTATCTATAACTGTTGCAAATGATAAAAATCAAAACATTATCTGGAACTGACAAAGAAACATTTATTTTACATAAGTAATTATTTTAGTGTTAACTCATTTTGCTGATCAAATTCTAAGTAAATTTACTTTTTTCAAGTTCATGAAAAATTGCAACGCATCAACTGATAAAGTATACATAAAACCAGCTCCCCCTGAAAAAGAAAATATTTATTTTTGCAAGACATGAAAAAGTATTTGCAACATACACCCAAAAATCTGCAGGATCTTATCTGAAAACTCATCAAGAAATGAGAAAAAAAATAATAACTTGCTAGAAAATGATATGTCACATTTACAGTTTTTAACAATTCAAGGGACTATGATGGTCATGACTTTGAAGCTCTTGTATTTAAGGTTTAAGACTTGAACACTTTGAGAACATCTCTTCTCGAGCATGCACAGAGGTGTACATAGGTGGGAACGATCTGCACATCAAATCTGGTTTGGTCAAGAAGATTTGAAAAGCCACCACTTTTACAGAGCTAAATCAATGTGTGAATTGGTTGCTTCGAGTGTTCAAATGGACTGGCCATCTTCCAGTATCTTCCAGCAATTTGTTTTTACAGTACATATAAAAGCACAAACAAACACACACACACACACACACACACACACACACACACACACACACAAACACACACACACACACACACAATTCCTCTGTGACAAATGCATATTCATTATCTTCGAGAGCTGGGGTAATTAGGGCGTTACCTGCGATTACAAGAATGCAGACCACGAGGATTTGTCACAGTATTTAATTTTCCAAAAATACTGTTTAAGAGTAGGCAGGTATATGTTCAATAAATATCCTCTGGTTAAAAGTTATTTAAATTGCCAGACTCAGTCATATAGTATCTTATAGTATATCCTTTGACAGAAAATTGGCTAAATATTGCAAAAGGTCTAGTATTTCAGTGGAGGTTCTTTTTCAGTTTTACTCCAATAAATACGGATATAACTATGTTTTTTGAGTGAAAAGGGCTTATTGTGCTACGCCTCTGTCAAATTTTCCATGTAAGGATTAGAAGAAGGTATGCTGAAAACCCAAAGGCGTCTTTTAGGGATTTCCAGCTTTTTAACTTCTGATCTACCCAGCTGTTAATTAAATTGCAAATTGTCAATTTTAGGAAGTTTTAATTTGATCAGCAAATACCCTGATCAGTCGATCTGCACGCTTTACTCTATGAATGATGCTACATTGTTTTCTGTTCTCTATTTAAAATAGCTGAATCATTCCCATAATCTCCAGACCATCTGTCTGAAATAAACTCCTTCCAAACACTTTCCAGTGTTTCCTGTCAATCAAATGTAAATGAGAATGCCATTGAAAAATTCACAATTCTGCATCATTTTATTAAGATCTCATATATCACACCAGTTTTAAACATTTTAAGCTCTCACTGGAAAACATCAAAAGCCCCCTAATCACATTTCTCAGGGTCTGGATATAAGTCAACATCTACAGTAATTTGTTTACCGCAGTCAGAACCTCCAGGCCAACACTGACATTTAACATATGCACAGCTTTGATTTAAACGCCTCCTCACGCAAGCTCAGCTGCACATAAAACAGATACATGCTGGACCCCTGAACAACGTCTGGCCTTCATTTGTCAGTGTCCAAAAAGCTGGGTAGTGTAGCTGTCAAAGAAATACTTCACACGTGTTAATGCCACATGAGCTGAGCTGTTTAAGGATCATAAGCTCATTCTGGTACGTTACGTCTAGAAAATGATATGTCTGTGGCAACCATAATGTCAACTTTTCTTCAATCCCTTTGCCTAATTTCTTTCACAATCAGGAGTCCTTCTACATCGCAGCAGGGTAACCTCTTGCATCCCAGGGTTCTAAAATAAAAGGGACATTACATTTTAAGTTCTTTAATCTTATACTTTTGCTAAGTTTGCAGAAATCAAACATTAACATTCAGCAATGAGCAATTTATGTCATTATTGGACATATATTTTCTTATCTTCTTACCCCGAATTTCCCCTATGGGGATCAATAAAGTATTATCTTATCTTAATTATTAACAATAACCTTTTGCTATGTATGCACATATCTGGTGTCTGGTTTTGGCCATTGGGACTTGTTAATGTGGCCCCTGTAGAGTACCATGCTGAGCATTAGGAAGGGTGAAGAAAAACAAAACATTGTCATTATAACACCTATTGAACCCAGTGGCCCAATAAGATTTTTTTCATTTCATTTATTTGATTTTTTTTTCTCTCGTTTAACTTCACCCTCAAAGGCAATGCTTAGTTTTGATACTAAGTTGGGTATTACTGATTTTAGGAGAAAATAAAACAGCACTGAAAACCTAAACTACGGAAATTGGTATAACACATTTTAAAAATAAAGTTTAACACAAACTATTCTCATCTAATTTGAATCCCATATAGAGCAAAAATTAACTTTGGTCTGATTTCTTCTCTAAATCCACGAAAGCACATTATTTCATCGGGGAAAAACTTTAATTCGATCCCATTACAAAGTGAGACCTTTGAAGTAACATATCAAAATGAGCCGGCTTTTACCCATAAGAGGGCAGTGTCTCCTAAAAACAGCACCTGGCTTCTTTGCAGGGGGAAAAACATTCAAGTCATGATTGGGAAGGGGACAGTCTTCAGAGAATTTCAGAGCAGAGTTTAAAAAAGTGACGACCTTTCGATGGATGAATTGTTAAAGCTGAATGAATTATTTGTGTAGAGTGACATATGTAAGGGGTTTAACAGTGACCATGAGCCATTAAAAAAAGCCCTCACAGTAATAATGAAGGCCTTGTGAGGGTTCCATATAGTCATGAATTTATAGTTTCATTGATTGGTGATGAAAGTTTCTAGTTAGAGAGTACACTCAGTGAAGCATTGATGAAAGTACTGTAATTAGGTTGTGGGGGCTTCTGTTATCATCGAATAGTTCTGACTCACATGAGCAAAACATTCAACCAGCATGTCTCCAGTATGTAAATAAATAACGCCTTGCCTTTGAATGAAACAACCGGATCATTAAAAACAGTTGTGAACTTACAGACATTCCTTTTTTTTTTTTCTCGATGAACGTTTTCATCAAAACCATGCATCAGTTCAATTCAACCACCATCTATTTGAATATTAACTAAATGGCAGCTACAACTGATTTAAGAACAGATTGGAGAAATGACTTGGAATTCAATATGCAATGATGTCTCCACTGGGAGCTTGGATAGAACACTAAAAAATGTAGCTAACTGAATCTACTGAGGCCGCAAAACAGATGCAACCAATTTGAAGAATTTTCGCCAGTCACTTTTTGTCAAGGTTGAAATTTAATGTGTTACAAGAGCACAGCCTTCCATGACGATTCATTATCTGGCATGAGCTTGAGTCAATACTATACTTTTATTTGCATTCTTATACAAAGTGTCTTTTACCTCTCACCTGCCTGATGTCCACAAGCAATTTTTGACCTAAAAAGTTTCAGAAATTAAACATTGTCTGTAGAATAAAGTTTTCTTTGCTAAAAAGACTTATGAATACGTGTGCATGTGTGTGTGTGTGTGTGTGTGTGTGTGTATTACATAGAATTGAACCTAATATAAAGTGTTGAGAAAACAAACTATAACATCCTCACATTCCCCCGCAGGAGTTGTCTCTGACCCCTCCTCATCTCATGATATGTACAATTCATTCAAAATGGTTACTGGTACTAGATCAAACAATTTGTGCAGCTCTATGAAGTCTCTCTCCTGCCATTCAAATAAACAAAATCAACTGTGTCTAAAGGCATCGCAGACCTCTTCCTTTCTTTCTTTTTCCTTTTAAGTCCCTTCTCACAGCAGAGACTGTCTGCGTCAGTGTCTGGGTGGGGTGGCGCAGGTGTCTGCTTAGAAAGGATTCAAGAACAACTTGCATGGAAACCCCCAACAGACATGAACGTTGGTGTAGAGACCAACGGAAAGCGGAGAGTTTAAGAGAAAGTTCGAGGTTCTTGTGGTGGAGTGGAAGGCTGCGAATGGATGAAATCGAGAGCGAGAGTTCAACGACCAAACTGACCTAAAAGGTTGACTTGAATTATTTGGATAAAAAAAGGCAGCTGCAATCCCAGATGTACTGAACAATCTGCTGCAGTTCAAGTGGCACAACTTAAATTTCAAATGGAACCCTATCATGAATCTTTGAAAAGTTTAGGAATAATGTGGTCCTGCTTGACAGTAAGTATTTGCGTGTAGACAGCAAGGCAAGTGGTCAGTGGAGTGATAAAATGTGTGAGCTGTATTAGGTGTCCAAAGACAGGCAGGCTGGGCAAACAGAAGCCCGCAAAGCAGTAGCTGACAGTAAAGCCCTCTTGATGTGGCTACTCAGGGCGACTCGGTGAGTGGGAGCATGGAAACTTCCACAGACAAGTCTTGCAATCGGAGACTATTAACTTTTGGTAGATTTGCAGAGAATGAGATGTGAAATGGTGGAAAAATCAGAGGATTTTTTGTGGGTGACGTCTTGGATGTGAGGGAAACCGTGACATAAACCAGGGTAATGATGAAACAGCAAGTAAACCAGCGCAATGTTTATGTGATGTATCTTCCAAAATTTTCCATCGCACCTGTAAAACTAATACATGCATTCTACCTACCCTCTAGCGAGTCAAAGTAATGGAGAAAATATTAGAGAGAATCAAGTGATCCATTCATTTATGCGTCTGCAATGTAATGTGAATGTAGACACGCGAATGTCACGAAAAAAAGGAAGCAACATCGTGAGTGGAACAGCAGCTGTTTTATCCTTTTAACATCTTCAAAAACAGCAATACAATCACCAGTCTAATGACCATTGTTGTTACATTAGATTTATATCTTATTCCACGAATGGAGGAATCCGCTACCCGTTATCACAGAGAGAAGACTTTGAAAAACCACTGAAACCATCAAAAGTCTTCTGAGAAAACTCACAGGCCTTTCCAGAGAGCAGCTGTCACGGCCTTTCGGTGTCTGCAATGTACTGTTTGCTGAGTCGACAGAGGTGGGATCTCATGATGTTGACACTACTGTTAAAATGACCCCCCACTGGCTCACCCCTCACAGCTTTATGATGAAATCTAGTGCCACCATTCCTCCCCACATGTGCTCTTCAAATATTTAAACTGGGTCTACATAAACACTGCTGTGCAGGAGAGATGATACCAAACAGAGTTCGAACTTAACCTGCTGCATTATAAATCTCTGTCCAGTTGGCCAGATTTGGCCAAATCAAATAAACCATCCCGCTTCTATTGCGTTAATGAATTTTCTCCATATGATACATTTTCCATGAGCATGCAAATTTTGCCACAGACATCTCCGTGGGGATCCGAATTGATGGGAGAAATGATTTTCCAAGTCTGGCTCTTCCGTGTCTCAGTTTTGTGGGAAGACTGCTGATCTTGCAAATAAAGTAAAATTGTAAATGATTACAGCCTATACAATTGCAGGACAGCAAAAACCACTGATAAAAATGAAAAACAATGAAAAAAGTACAACTATTGAAATGTTAAAATGAGAATAGACCATAAAAAGTGCCTGTATAATGCATTCTTTTTTTCATGCATTCTATTTGACAAAGATAAATGGTTCTGTAGTCTAATATATCCTCTGTCCTGCCTCAAAGGTCAGTGAAGGTCGCTCCACCTGCTGCTGTGCCCGTGAACAAACTGTTCGGGGGTGGGATGCTCCAGAGCAACACTTCTTTACATGAATATCCTAATGTAAATACTGAGCTCATGTCTTTCTTCGAAAACACTTCCTCTGCTATGAGCCACTTGGGTATTAAGGCAGTTGGTTTGGACTGAGGGGCTTCCAGGTGTGAATGTTATCATGGAGTTCCTGCTGAAGAGAGACTGCCTCTTAATAAAAACACCATAGATAAACATTACGAAAATACAAAAAAAAACCCCAAACAGACAAAAAAATAAGTACAGACAATCGTATGTTTTCTAACAGAGGCATGAAAAATGTGAGAATGGCAGTATTTTGGAATAGACATTCTTCTGAATCTACAATAAATTACTGATACATACAAGATTAGCCATTTTGGAACTGCTACTTAAAATAAAAGGACAAGGTGAGGTCAATACTGCAAAAACAGAGCTGGAATTTGTGGAAGAGGAGAAAGAGTTGGACAACTTATTGAAGGACACCACAAGCTTATGGAAAGTGCAATGACATTGGCATGTCCACATGGTGTCAATCTTGTGAATGGCAGTGGCTGGTAAATACTGGACAGTCATTGACCTGGGAATAAGTACAGAATCAACACATTTAGATTACTATCAAAAAGGGAGATTTGGGGGGTGATTTTTGATTTATCCAATGAATATGGGGTAAAAGAACAAGTAATTGACATACATAGTAAAAAAATGGGCAAAGTAATGACAAGATCTGCACACAGAGATATGAGCTGAATGATGGAGGGGGAATGAAAATATTCAAGACCCCACTTTGTGCTCACAGAACAATACAGATTGAAGTACTGTTGCCCAGTTTGGCAGGGTGAGTGACATATAACAAGCCAGAGTCACCATGACCTACAAGTGCCCTCCCTGACATTTAATGGATGATGAGAATGCAAAAGCTGAAAGCTCTTGGCCCAAAGAATTCTTAAAATTAAGAGTTATCTTTCTGCACCAGGAGGACATCTTTTAGAATTTAAAGTGATCGAAACACAGCTGAAAGGAACCAGACTGTGGGTTTTGCATCCAGCACAAGCTCGACCATGAAGAAGAAATATTAGCAAAAACAAGGACCTCATGAAGATATCCAGGCCTGTCATTGATCTGGACTCCTCTGTCTTGTATGGGGGAGTTTGGCTTGTAGGAGGAATCGAGTCAGTCTCTTAGGTTTACCATCTGAGCAGGACGCAACTAACCAGAGCATCTAGGACTTAACAGATGTGCCCATTTACCTCATAACACCTACACAATGGTATCTGAATAGGAATGTTTAGTGGCGATCTTTCATACATTCAAATACCTTTTGAATGTGATTGTGGAATTTTCATCAAAAAATTGAAATCTATTCATCCAGCAATTTTTCTCAAATAATACATACATGTTATTATTCATGCTATACATCTTATTCAAGGAAGTGATGTTGTAATTCTATTGCTTGGTTTTTAGAGTTTGGGTGAATTCTGGTTAATAAAGAAATTATAATAGTTTTATTCCTTTTTCAAGACAAACCTGCTGAAGTTTATTCATCCCTCTCATTTGAAAGACAATAAACTGTCAAAGTTTAGGGCGAGGTAAAGGGCAATATGCGGAACCTAAAATGTCAAATGAAAGGACATTTTGGCCTCAGACATATTATATTCACCAATATATCGATACTTTGATTGCTTTTGTTTTGTGGGCGGCGTGGCGCAGGAGGGAGAGTGATCGTCCTTGGAACCGGACATTCCTGGTCCGATTCCCTGCTCCTAGTTTGTCGAAGAGTTGTTGAGCAAGACACTGAACCCCTAACTGCTCCCCTGGCGTTGCTAGACCGCAGCCAACTGCTCATGCTCTATCCATGATGGGTTAAATACAGTGAACGAATTTCCCCATGAGGGATTAGTAAAGTAAGAAAACAGCATTCATAAACTGTTATTTTAATTTGTGTGTGAGTTCAACCAATGCAGCGATCTATTCCAATGTTCACATTAATTTTTTTTGTCTCCGACAAAAACCTGATGGTACAGTTGCTCAAATGCCAACATCTTCAAAGACACATTCCATGTACTGAGATGGGTCAAAGCCGGAATAGTGCCATTAGTGTGTCACAAATTCCACAACTGTGTTACAAACCATGCTTTTTTCACGATGACTGCACCCGAAAGAAGCTTCAGAGGGTGTCAAAAACAATTAACGCGATAAGATAAATAAATAAATAGATTAATAAAAAAATCAATTTTCATTACAAGTCGTCAGCTTAACACTGCAAAATGTGTTAAGGCACACATTAAACATGCCTGTTGATGTTCTCAGTCATCCGGGTCAAAGTGAATTCTTGTCAAAATCTTCTTGTTGTGGCAATTTGACATGATTTTCTTCAAGACAGATTTTCAAGTCCGGTTGCCACGACATGAAGATTTTGACAAGAATACACATTAACCATAGTTTTCCTTAGTTTCTAGCAAAAGACAGGGTACAGTGGAACACATGAGGATGCGGCGTTCACTCGACTGTGAGTGCTTGGATGGTAAATCATAAATGAAAAAGATCTTCATCCACACCTGGAGCCCTTGGGAGGACATTTAATAATGAATACACATGCGGCATGCTCTTGTGGTTATGGAGCGAAATATTCTCTTGAAAGGGGAATTCTAAAAAAAGAAAGATTCAAAAATGACCAACACTAACAAACATAATTTTTCATAAGATATTAGGCACACATGCGGGGCTGTTTTATTTCAAAAGTGAAGGCGAAGTGTAGGTCCAACAAAAACACCAACAATGAATCAAATATAGAAGTCTCCAGGGATGAGAAGAAGCTCAAAGGATTTTGTACAACTGAAACCTATATTGAAAAGAACTCCTACTAAAGCTAATAACTACATGTTCAACACTTTTTGGTTACTTGGCTTTAACATACTTTTAAAATCTTAACAAAGACAACATGCTGACTGTGAGGATTATCTCAGTGTACGGAGCAGGCTAGCAGGTGAAACTACATATGGTATTCTAAGCAGGCACTGGAAATCAGATTTTACATTGGCAGGGTTTTTGTTGCATCCCTGCCAACAACAATACTCGACATAATGAGAAACACTTGTATCAGAATTAACAATCCAGAGAGGTACAAAGCATTCAAACACAAACCGGGAAGCTTATATTTGACTATATATCATTATCAATTTAGTGGTGTAGGATAAGAGAGAGTTAATAATTCTATCACAAAACCAAATGAATGCATATAGTCTGCTGTCTTTCTGGATGAAGTGTAGGTCATGCACGGGCACCAGGAGTGTGCTGAATTATGAGATCAAGACGAAGTATTAAAAAAAAATTATAAAAGGATTGACAGAAACACAAGTTACTTTCAGAGGAGCAATCCCTGAAAAATCGACAGCTGTCTCATTGCAAGTACTTTTTCTTCTGAGCCCTGGTGAAGTCCAATGGTCATGGGAAAAATGACTAACTGCAGTGGAAGAACATGAATAAACAACATTAAAAAATGAGTATAATGGTTCCTGAAAAGTTGAATATAGTGGCAAAATAATAAACGGGGGAAATGGCATAAGCACAATTTTTCAGTCAATGGGTTTGTCTAATGCTAAAGGTTAATTGTGTGCTTGCCATCTTGAAAAAAATATCTCTTCTTGCAACAATGGGCTGTTTAAACTAAACGCATCTATGGAAAATAAATGTGGAAAACTGCACTGTAAGCTTTATCCTTCCAGTAGAAACAAAGAGAGCCACATACTCTGCTCCTATGTGTTTGTTTGTCTGATGCCATTTTTGATTCTGTTTGTTGAAATAATCTGTAAATGCTCTCTCAACTGAACGTAAAATAGCCTTCTAAAAATTTCTCTTTCCGTTGTATATCTCAGCAGAATTTACTCGCAACAAAGAAAGGTATTAAATGGTGCCGGTGGTGGTGGGTGGGGGCAGGCGTTAATAGCATGGCTGCATCAATGGAGAATTAGAGGACTGGTACCAATTTACACCAGACAAGATTAGAGGCTTTTTTCCCGCTTTTTGGACCTCTTAATTTCAACAGAGCCACTAACTTGTACCCCTACTTCTATGCAACAATAAACCTGATATTCTTTATTTGAGAGCAAGACTTTTTACGAAGTAGCCAGAATAATGGTGAAGCAAGCTTTTTTTTGCTTGGAATTTTTTTACAAATTAATATGATCTAACTTGGGTTTGTGGGAGTGATCTTGAATAAATAGATACAACTCTAAGACATGGCATTGAATTTCAAAGAATGTGCGATTTTTTTAGAAAAAAATTCTTATTATTCATGTGATCACAATGATGCTGATGCAGAAGGCGAATGCGGTTCTATTATATGGACATAAGTTAGACAACCTACGCCTTAAAGTTGCTTGGCACAATGAATGTGAACTTGTGGGATTTGTTAACCCTTTCCATAATCAGAGGTCCTCAAGTACATGTTCCAGTAACTTTGAAGTGATCTTGTTTACAAAATGTGCCCCATGCAGTCAGTTTGTATGATACGATCAATCAAAAATACTATACATTACTGATTTCCATGAAAATTATATTGCTAAATGCATTATAAAGAACGATACTGACCAAACAACAGGAAGCAATTACTTCATGAGCAATTCATCCATGAGATAGTTTGCTCATATATTTTTTCTCTTGTTTTCATAAAGATAATGAAAATTAATCACCTCACTACTTCGATAAATATCTCATTGTTCAGCATCTCCATGAAGCATTGTTTAAACTTGTCTACATATGTGCTCATAGTTGAGAGACAGGAAAGAACCGAACTCTTGTGCAATTATATGTGATGAGATATTAATACCCAAACCGATGCATGAAACATCCACATTCATTCTGTTATAGATTGTGTTTAGTCCAGCTGACTCCAACTGCCAGAAAAATGAATGTTTTCCTCTGTTGTATTACCATAGCTTCAAGGTGAGAAGTAGAAGGCTGCATTGGGAGCTTTATGCTTTTGGAGGCTTGGTGTGAGAGCTCCATTTTTGGATGGCAGCACTGTACTAACAAACATTTGCACTGATATGGAATTACACTCAATCCAGAAAACTGTAAATGCAGTGTTTCAGTCCTGTGAGTCAGACTTCTCAGAAAATGACCCATGGCTTCCATCTAAATATTTTCTTCATTTGGAGCTAAACGATGTAAATCGACACTCACGCCGGGATGATATTTAGAAAATGCAATGCTGTGGGATTTCTGTAGTTAATAACGAGCAAATGGCTGTTAAAAGGAAACGCGAGAGAGGCAATTTGTGTTGTCCTTCGACAACACACCTCTGAGTATTTCAAATGCTATAATGTGTGTGCTCTACTAGGAATGTGCATGATCGTGTTCCACAGTCTTCAAAAGTGTAAGGATTAAGGTCAGAAGGGACCAAACTCAAACATTGTGTTGTTCTTCTTGCCATCTATCATTCATTTCTCTGTACAATCATGTTCAAACAGAGGAAAAGGAAAAGAGGCGGAACAAATGAAGGGTACTGGATAACTGTCCTCTGCTTCACCCATCTCAGAGCCAGTTTAGAAAGTATTTATATAAATACCTTTGCTGATTTCTTCATCTATAAATCCAGTTATGAGCAAGTATTTTAGACAGCAGTCAGACTGCTTTATTTTTTTGAAAGCTCCATATTTTTATCATCATCATATTTCTAACTTAACCTTCAAGAATAAGAGCAAGTCACAATATATATTTTGTTTATTTCTTCAAAAGCACACGATGAATTAGGAATCATTTTGGTCGGCATTTAGGAGCAAGGAATATATTCCAAGCAAAGTTCACAACCCTAAATATGGTGAGCAAAGAAATGGGGATTATGTTGGAACTCTCACCCAGCCATTACCCCGCAGCTTTTAAGTCATGACTCGATTTTTGACTGTTACGTGACTCAACCCTGCCCTGTGCTGCCAGGCTCAGGCAAACCTAGACGCCCAACGTAGGCTGTGACCGCTCTGCCCCTGCCAGCCACCGCAGGTCCCATGTCCTGCAGCTCACCTGGACTTCAGGCAAACCAAATGCGGGAGCTGTGCCCAAAGCAGTGGGCTGGGGCACAAGTCGGAGCAACATAAATCCCATCATTTACTCAATGGGGTTTCACATGAACAGAAGAAGCACCTAAACAGTTGGACAGTGTATTTTCATCAAAGTGGGAGGAACGCAGAACAGATTATCCAAGGGGTAAAGGAAGGGTTTTATATCGACAATTAAGTTTATATTTGGCTTTCTTTTTTTTTTAACATGTGGGTAACCATTATTTTGATTGGGTGGTGGATGATGTCTTGGACCACTTTATTTCCATTACTCACAAAGCGTAATGGGAAACGGATTATTCTCTTTAAATATAACTGTGCCACTTTCTCCCCAGTATTCACAGGATCATCTGGCTCAACCAGCCCACATTTCTACAGAATTATTCATATATCGTGAAATATTGTGTTTGTCTCTATTGTTAAAGATTTGTTTTACCTGCCTTGAATTTGTGATTCGCAAATCCAAATATTTTGCAATCGAAAAAAGAAGAGAAAACTCGTAAACCTCACCCTCTGAATTCCTCCAAATCTGGGGAAAAAGTCCTTTAATGTTTTGAAAACATTATAGATGAATGTCACCATATGGCAATGTGACTTTCTGTAAAAATCGAAAAGAAACAGTCACACTATACTAAGTTTGAAGAATGTTCATTCTGATACCTAACTCCTATGTTCTTCCAAGATATTGACGAAATTTGCAAATAATTACATTAGCGACAGCTGAATAAATTTTATCTGATTTGTTCCTAACTTGAACCATCTTCACACACCTTGGCAATTTACTTTTGTCATGGTAATACACCAGCGCGTGTGAAATCCTCTGAATTGCTCATTTTTGTGCCAGGATATGTCATCTAATGGCTCTTTGCTAAAACACTGGCAGAGTCAATGGACTCTCATCCAGGAGGAATCACAGAGGTTACGGAAAATAACCAAATTCAGACACAGTTGGGTTCAATTTGATCCCAATCAGCAGGCATTGTAAAAAACCTGCCAACATTCTCTGTATGCTTTAACAAAGTATTCTCATTAGCAAATCCCCTCAAGCTAAATGCTGGTCAGAATTATGCAGTATTTGTCTTGTCATGTACTGGAAAGAAACGTGACAGCGAGCAGCTGAGCTGAGCAGTTTCACACCCGTGACGTCCATCCTGTTTAGTTTGCGCCATTTCCCTGAAGCACGTGCAGAAACACAAGAGCAGCCAACACGTCAAGCACTGAGCAAACAGCTACCAGTGAACACATTTTAAGCACTAATACTATCCTGCTGTCCTCTAACCTGAACATGTGCTAACTTTTCTTTATTGTTAACAGTCGGCCCTTGGAAATATTTCCCGATTATTATGATAAATCAACTCTGTGAGGCTGTGCAGAGGGGGAAAAGCAAGGGAAAAGGGAATGTTGTTTTCGGGGTCTTCGTATGTTCTTTGAGTGTATTTTACGTCACTACCACCCACAGCTTTTCCTTTACATATGGTCCGCTTCCAGGAATGTGTTTCCTCGGTCTGTTCTTGATGACATGGGTCACCTCACTGACACCACATGCTGGGAAGAGATGGACCAGTAACTCTCTGTTTATAGGACTTGAAAGAAATATATGGGTTTTTGTGCTGTCGGATAATAACCTTCAATTTATTAGAAACTTAAGTCGTGTTCCACATTCATGACACTTCAATAGCCTGTGACAAACCTGACTACCAGCACCTGTACAGCTGACTCATTGAAATGTTACATATGATATCCTTTAAATCAGCAAACATTTCTGACTGAACTGAAAAGTTTCCTTCAATGCAAAGATATCTGAGTCGTTACAGCTTCATATGGTTTCCAGCTTCCCCTCAAAAGTTCAGGCAATTCTGTTAAACTGTAAAACAACAGGCATCTCAGAAAAACTGTCACTCCATTGAAGCTGTCATTGAGGGAGGATTGTCAATTAGAATGATGAGTTGAAAGTAATTCAATATTCCAGTCATTTGAATAAATGCAAGTAAAAGAAGGTCAGGACAGGTCTTTGTAGGCAGAGTCGCTGAATTTATTTTTGCCTGCACGAAATCTAATCATCTTGCTGCCTGTATGATGAGACTGACGCCCCTCCAGAGACTCAACAGTAAGGGAAACTAAAAGTAAACTGATAAAAAAACTTACAAATTCCAAAAGACTGGAAAAAAAAACAACTGAAGGCTTTTTTTATAAAATTAAACATTTCACAAGACAGTTGGCTTATGGGCATCATCTCCGTCTCATGTATATGAGGTATATGCAAAAGTAAAGAAATGTTTATTATTATATATAATAACCTGCTTTACACCCAGTGTGCATTTAAAGTGTGGTGCTTGGTGTAAAAGCTGCCCCTGTGTCCAGCTGGATCGGATTTGAGGTAAATCCGGAGCTCAAACTTGTCCAGGTAAAACAAAGTGGATTCCCACTTAGATGCCACTTGGATGCAGCTGAATGCTAAATTGAGATATTTATGTATGGTTGGCCTGTGTTTATATACTGTAGAGTCTGCACTTTCCAGATTTTGCACCACATTTCAAGCATCAGATTTTGAATAAGGAGTGTTTCTGGTCTCTAAAAAGGCCCGCTGGAAAATACTCAAACACTGATATATAACACAAGCGTTAAGAGTGACAGGATGATTAAAAGAATGAGCCTGGTATTCAGCTTTCATTTGTAAGTTAACTTCTTCTTAAATTCAAAATTATATCAAACAGGAGATTGCTTTTTAGCTGATGGATGCTCATGTAGTTATAATCATTTTCTTCATGAAATAGTGATGTTTTTTAATGAGTAGATCAGCCAATTGCCACAGTTTGGATGGAAATATCCGAGGCGTACTTCATTACATAGGTTAATATCTAATTTTGTGTGCCTGCCAAGAGAATAAACGTTGTATTCCAATTAAGCATAGACATACTTTTGTTTTTTTCTAACAAGATAAAGGCTAATGACATGAGAGAACATTAGTGTCCTCTTGATAATAAGATGGAATCCCCCTCCCTTTCCATCTCACCAGCAATTTGCCCAATATTTACGTTTTAACCAGATATATCATGTTCATACTTTGGCTCTCATGCCAGCTCAACAAAATCCCGAACAGCCTAGGTTTCGTATAGAGACTGAATTAGATTTCATCATACAAGGACTCAGGGTCATAGAAGGTAGGAAATATGATGGGGAGAAAAAAAATCTAATGATGGACCTTCATGCCCATGCTAATGATAATGTTATCTTGCCTGCAAGTAAAAATGATCAGAGTCACAGTACTGTTGAAAAACAATTTGTCACTAAGAATGAGTTGCATGCCACATAATTTATATTCTGAGCACATATTGAGCAGTGATACATTTTCTATAGTTTAAACATATGTTGTGGTATCCATCTCTCCCCTCATGTCTATCAACACATGCTCTTCTATAGCAGGAGGCCTACATGGATTTTTGTGAAACTGAAAAGTTTTTCATGCCAGTAGTGGTTTATTAAGCATTCAGTGCATGTTTTATGTGAGAAGTTGAAAATCCCAGTGCAGGAAAACTTAAAAACTCACTTCCTGGTGAAGTTGGACATATCTTTTATGTGCAGTTTAAATTAAATAATTTAATATTTCCAGATTCTGAGGAAGTAAAGGAATATGTGACCTTTCAATGTGTATTTAAAATCCCCCTTTTAGAACGTCTTCTCTCAAAGTAATGTCATAAAAGAGAAGCAATTTTTCAAAGCTAATGAATAATGTTGTAATTTGGGGGAGACCTTAAAATTTTAATAGAGGGATTAGTGGGCTGAACTACTTAAATTCCAATCAGAATTCAAACACCTTGAGATAATGCATAATATGAGAATACATGAAAATGATAATAAAATCCTATGAAAAGCATCATGTTATTTTGGCAGACAAACTGAAAGAAAACCTTTTTACCCGAGATTACAAATTCATGTTTACCCTGCTGAATCTTTACGTCCCCTTACTATATTGCCTGTTGGCCCGCTCAGGGGAAGAGTTAGTGATGCAGCTGGTGTTTTATTCATGGAAACGTTGGTGAATCAGAGATCATGCTTTGAGAAAATTTGAAGATTTTGCCAAGTGATCTCATTTCAGAATTTTCAGAGTAGGTAATATTACATAATTTCTTGGGCATATGCGTCCTCACATTCGAGACTACCAGGCTCTCTGTCCAAGAGAGACCACATTTTCCTAGTAGATTTTCATGCCAAACATGCACACGTTTGTGCAGACACCGACACACTCACATTCACACTCACACACACACACACACACACACACACACACACACACACACACACACACACACACACACACACACAGCGAATGAGATTGAATGATCACTGTCAAGACTATTTTATGGTGATTCACGTTTTTGGAAATGTCTCTTCCTCTCAAAGTTCACCAGGGTTGCGACCACCTCTTTCTCCTGACGACTGCAATCATGGCAAATAAAGTGAATCCCGACATGTGAACAGCGTGCATTTGAGAGAGCACCTGTTTTTCTTATTGACGGGCTTGTTTATATCATTAGCGTTCCTGCACTTGCTAGACTGGAGCTGAAGGAAAGTTCATATACTATGTTTTTGGCTAAGGAAAAATGCAACTGGGTGAGAAGTCATTTGATAATGTGGACTCTCTATCCGCCCTGAAACACACTCTGAGATACACAATGATTGGAATGAGTTTCACAGAAACTATAAAACTTTAAGAGGAAAAGAAAAATCTCTTTTACATGAAACACCTGGCACTGTTTTGGATAATAGATATGATTGTCTGCAAGTCCGCATTAATCACAGAGGCCACAATACATTATAGAAACCACATTTTTAGTAGAAAGTGTTCAAGGCAAGTTGGGGCAAAACCCTGCGTATTGTGAATCCATACCTCTAACTTTTCCACTCACTCGACAGACCAGGATTGGCCCATGCTGGAATGTGATTGAAACAAGAAAATGTGGTGATGATGATGCTCTAACAGCGACTCAGACTCTGTCCATCTGGAATCACTTTGCTACTGTGTGTCTGTGTCTTCGCTCTGTGGGTCAGAGGGCAAAGAGAGGTTTGTCATTACAACTGTGCTGAGAAATACCTCGAGCAGGACACTGCTATTCTGCTGAAACATAGTCCATCCAATAACAACAGTGGGCTAAGAAGACGAGGTGTAATGCAAGCTGGAGAGAATGGCAATAATTTGCGAGCAATGCACACATTTTTCATGTTTTTTCTTTTTTTTTAATTGGAGATGATTTTCTGTTCTGTTCATGCCGTGGTCCTGTCTACTTCTAAAATGATTGAGCATTTTAAAAACATGAGCGGGCCCCTGGAGAGGAAGGAGATTTGTGGATGCGGAAAAAGACAGTAACAACAAAGTTCGGGCAACATCAGTGAAAGTGCTCTCACAGTGTGTTCGAAATCCAGTGACATGAGTTCTAAGAATGTTCATTTCTTCACATTGTGCCAAGTCCAAGGTGCCACTGAGGTGGATTTTGAGGTAAAGAGGAAAGGGTCAGCGTTGGCACACAGAGGTATGGCAGACGACCAGGCCTCAGGTCACGGATGAAACTTATAGCATGATATACACGTTTCATGATGTGTAACATCCCGTGTTGACTACTGGCATTTCTGATGAGAAGAACTGTGAGCAGAAAGACTTTGGCTGAGAATTATTGAAGGGATCATAACCTCAGTCCAATCAAGTGCAGAGCCCTTTTTGAATTAACCATAAAATTGATGAGCATGTTTCTCCATTATTCAGATAATTTCATTCATGTGAAATTAAGAGGATATAGATTCTGATATGATAGAGAGACCTGCAAGAGCAGAAATTTTCCAAACATCTGATTTTATTCCCAAAAAGGAGACATTGTTCCCTCAGGATTTTGTCATAGCTCTGAGGCTAATGACTATCTGGAAATCCTGCATATGGTCCTGCCTATTAAAATCTTCATTTATGTAATTATTTATTCTCTTTCTTTATAGTAATAGAGCATTCTCCTTCAATTTTAATTACTGATGGATTAATCTGAATATAGTTTTTCTAGTGTCAAACTCAGCAAACATCAATAGCCCTGTAAAAAATAGAGAACAAATATTTCGAATTGACTTTAATAAAGCATAAATGGTTAGTGTTTATTATAAATAGCTGAGCAAAATAATTTTATTTTTTATTTTTTTGAAGCAGATTTCCTGAAGGAATAGCAACCAAGTCCTTGATGAGCTGTGAGGACATTTGTGGATATTTTGTCTTGGAGGAAAGGAAATCACTGCTTCACATCTGTCAATGAAATCACCATAAGTTTCTTTTTCTTTGTTGTCATTTTTGGATAAATATCAGCTTATAAAATGACAGACTGTTTGATTTAGTGCAGAGAAAAATGAGCATGGCTCCAGGTTCACTGCCTTTTCACTTTTCAGTGTAACTTATATACCCTGTGAATTTTTGTCATTCTATTGACCGCTGTATGTTATTCACTATATTCACATTGTTGCTCCAAGGACCACAAATTCTTTGGTTTCACTGACGATTCCAAGGGGTAGAGCATATGCATTTTGCTCCACTTTCATTCGTCTTTTGTCCGCAATTACAGACTTACATTTTGAGATTATGCTCATCTGCTTAAAGGCAATAAAAGCAGACAATACGACAGGAAAAGACCTTGCACTAATTGTTACCATATGTTGCTTGTTGGAAAGTTGACCATTTGTGCAGCAGCAAAGTCTGTTGATGAGTCTCTATAGCACTTTTATATTCAGCAGGAAACAGGGACAGGAAATGTGCATTGGCTTTGGGATACTAAGGTACATCATATGCGCAAACCCTTCAACAAAGTTGGGCAGAATGCAGCTGGATGGGTTTGTTTTGGCCCAGGGTCCAGTAGGACCCAGACAAATTTCCTGGTTGATAACAAGTGATTCCTGTCACAGCAAGCAGGCCAGTGCTGGGGGTTGAACAGGTAGTTTCAGTATTTTTTTCCCAATAGTCTCTTTTTATTCAGAATTTGTAGAATAGTAATTCAGGGTGGTATGAATTGTAAAGCAATCATTAATTCTTACAGTGCCTGCAACCAACTATATTGTGCAGATAGATTTGATATTTAAAACGAGGGCATGGTCATGCAATGATATGAAATGGGGACTATGCTCAATATACACATCTCTAATCTTAATACCTTCTCCTTGAGCAAGGCACTATTGCTGCTCATTCCAAGCAGCTTTCAGTTCGAAGAGGTTAAATAGGGTAACCAACCATATTTTAAAACAATCAAGTGGAAGAACATAAACCAAAACACGCAGACAGGATATGACAGAGAGCAGTGGGGAACTACAGAGCCTATTTTCTATGAGTTCCCATAACCAGGTCTATTGTGTTTTTCCCCATCGTCAATACCTTTATCAATTTCATATCATTTTTTTGCTAAAAAAAGAAGTGCACTGTTTGGACCACTTACAATAATCAGATACAACCGAAAAAAAACAAAAAAAAACTGATCCTGATCGATGGCATCCCTCTCCTGGAGATAGACACTGACACAATAGGAAACTTGTTCACTGAACCAGAGATTGGACAAACATCAGATACTGAGGACGTTGAATAAGGCTGTCTGAGGATGTGAGTTTCCATTAATGACGATGACACATTGAAAGTGCACTATCGCCAAGCACATCAAAACTCAAACTTACGACAATTTAACCACAAATGTACACAGGGATAAGGTCATGCGCAGGGCTGAATTATAGTGGTTTGTAGTTACACAACAGTTGCATGCAAAATAACGATGACCTCTGGATAGTCCTTCTTGTATTAGGGATAGTTTTCATCTGATATGACGAACTTTGGATGATCAGTGATGATGCAGAGTAACGCAAGAATATTGACTGCCAGTTGAAAAAAAGTGGTCAGATGTAGGATCTTTGAGGTGATAATATGTTGTTCCTTAGGTACTGAGTTATTAGTTATATACACCGTAGATGTATGTCAGTGGAAGCAAGTTGTACACGTGCGTGTATAGGATGATGTGAGATTGGGTTTCCACGTAATTAAGCCTCAGTCCTGTGTGTGAAAGTGTTTGGCAGATGGGATTACCATGAAGACTGAGGCCAGTAGAGAAAAAGACATGGAAAGCACCGAAGCTGAGGAGAACAGACAAAACACTTGCTGATGCAAAGCAGGTCAAAGTCACCACAACAGTCAGATGCGATCCTACATATTTACGCCACATGGGTCAAAGGTTTACAGACACTAGAAGAAAGTTTACTATGTGGAAAGATTCAGAGGATAGGATTACAACACATTCCTCGTGTGACGTAAGAATTTGAATGAAGGCTGCACAATGTTCATTACTGGACAGTTTAAAGGTTCACAGAAGTGTTTTGAACATTTTACTTTGGTTCATCTTGTAAACATCAAAACTTGGGAGACAGAAACCGCAAACATGGAAACACATTGTTTTTCTAAAGTAAGCGATCATACAATACTATTCACCTCCCCGAGTTTCTTTCAGATTAACAGCTTTTCCTGGTCTGCTGGAATGTATGTTGCTTATGTCTCAGAACTACAAAGCTTTTAATAACATATAAAGTAGTCATTCCCCTGCACATTCATGCACATCTGCTGCATGTGCACCAAAGGAATCATCAGCCTGCAGCTGTTGGCAGTCAGAGAGGCAGTCCTATACAAAGAATGAACAATAAACCAAATACTGGACCAATGCCATCAGCAGGCATGGCAGCTATCTGTTGTTTGATGGTTGGCAATGTAGTGCTAATATACATAAAATACAAAAAATAAAATTTTTGGGGGTTGTTCAAAACACGTTAGCGAAAGAAATCCCTGGAAAATATTTTTCTTAATCATTGAAAGTGCTATGAGAAAGGAGCAGTTGTACTTCATGTTAAATTTCCCAAGAAACCACAAACTGTACACATATGTGAAAGAGTATTTACCCCCAATTGAGGATATTTTAATTACATTGTTTTTAATGTCTTTTTATCAGAATCACACAAAAGCTACCAGACCCAAGGTCACAATTTGATGATATGAAACTCATTATACTTCAAGACACCACACAATGCAAGGTAAATCAGGGATAAAGTAAATATCAAATTGACTTTTTAGAGCATTTCCAGAAGATGGAATAGAATTTTCTGAGGAAAATTTGAATTGGCCATCTATGAAATGAACCGCAGGCTGGGTCCATCCTTATTCCTCAGTGTCAGAGTAGACAAAGGGGGGTTAGGCTGGCTGCTGTTCTTCTGCCACTCTACTGCACAATGTGACCACAGAGGGCTTGAACTGATCAAATGCCCATTACATTTTCCCCCTATTCCACACTTCAAGCCCTGTGGGTCCTTGGGTCTGAGGTTCACATGGAAAGGTACTCCGCATTGTAATCCTTTATGGTTATGAAGATATTTTGGTCATATTCAAAATAACAGGGTTACTGGGTTGCAATCAACTAACAGAGTACAAAAACATTTATATTACACTGATGGCATGTATCCAATTCAGAGTAATACCTCTCTTAATTTAGTTATTCTGGAACATTACTGCACTGAAATCCAAAAAAGACATATATTTTTCAAAGCTTTCGGTAATTAAAAGTGCAAGGCAAGTTTACATGCTTTTATATTATATGTATCAAAAATGTTAATAGTAGACATATATCCTCTGCTAACTGATTCAGGAGCAAAATCCAACCAATCACAAAGACTGGAACGAACACAATTATCCATAACATTTTACACTGAGTTTATTAGATTCTACCACTGGGTACAATACCACCCTGAATTATTATATCCATCCATCCATCCATCCATCCATCCATCCATCCATCCATCCATCCATCCATCCATCCATCCATCCATCCATCCATCCATCCATCTTCCGCCGCTTATCCGTAGTCGGGTCACGGGGGCAGCAGTTAGAGTAGGGAGGCCCAGACTTCCCTCACCAGGGACATGGTCCAGCTCTTCTGGGGGGACCCCAAGGCGCTCCCAGGCCAGCCGAGAGACATAGTCTCTCCAGCGTGTCCTGGGTCTTCTCCTTGGCCTCCTCCCAGATGGACATATCCGGAATACCTCCCCCGGGAGGCGTCCAGGAGGCATCCTTTGTCGAGGCGGCAGTCCAGAGTTGCGGCCGTAAGGTGGTCAGCGCCTGTTGGGGCGGGAACCCTTGAACCCTCTGGTGGACCCCAACGGTGAGGGATGCCGTCAAACTGGAGAAGGAGTCCTATCGGGCCTTTTTTTTGCCTGCGGGGCTCCGGAGGTAGCTGACAGGTACTGGCAAGGCCAAGCGGCATGCGGCTACGGCGGTCAACCAAGCAAAAACTCGGGCGTGGGAGGAGTTCAGGGAGGCCATGGAGAATGACTTCCGGTGGGAAGATTCGGATCCACCATCTGGCGTCTTAGAAGAGGGAAGCAGGGCTCCATCAATTCCTTGTACAGTGGGAGCGGGGCGCTGCTGACCTCAACGCAGGACGTTGTAGATCGGTGGCAGGAATACTTTTCAGACCTCCTCAATCCCGTCGAAACGCCTTCCAATGAGGAAGCAGAGCCGGGGGACTCTGGGGGGTGGCGCCTATCTCCAGTGCTGAAGATGCTGAAGTAGTCAAAAAGCTCTTCAGTAGCGGGGCCCTGGTGGAGGATGAGGTCCGCCCTGGGTTCCTCAAGGCTCTGGATGCTGTAGGGCTGTCCTGGCTGACACGCCTCCGCAGCATTGCGTGGACATCGGGGACAGTGCCACTGGACTGACTGGGGTGGTGATCCCCCTTTTTAAAAGGGGGATCAGAGGGTGTGCTCCGACTATAGGGGGATCACACTCTTCAGCCTCCCTGGCAAGGTCAATTCAGCGGTGCTGGAGAGGAGGGTCCGCCTGGTCGTTGAACCTCGGATACAGGAGGAGCAGTGTGGTTTTCGTCCTGGTCATGGAACAGTGGACCAGCTCTATAACCTCAGCAGGGTTCTCGAGGGGGCATGGAAGTTTGCCCAACCAGTCTACATGTGCTTTGTGGATTTGGAGAAGGCATTCGACCGTGTCCCGCAGGCAGTCCTGTGGGGGGTGCTCTGGGAATATGGGGTGCCGACCCCCATTTTTACTGGCTTTTCGGTCCCTGTATGCCCAGTTGTAAGTCGGACCTGTTTCTGGTGAAAGTAGGACTCCGGCAGGGCTGCTCTTTGTCACCGATTCTGTTCATAACTTCTATGGACAGAATTTCTAGGCCCAGTCAGGAAGTTGAGGGGATCCGGTTTGGTGGCCACAGGATCAAGTCACTGCTTTTTGTAGATGATGTGGTCCTGTTGGCTTCCTCAGGCCATGATCTCCAGCTCTCACTGGAGCGGTTCACAGCTGAGTGTGAAGTGGTCGGTATGAGGATCAGCACCTCCAAATCTGTGATCATGGTGCTCAACCGGAAACGGTTGGAGTGCCCACTCCGGGTTGGGGAAGAGGTCCTGCCCCAAATGGAGGAGTTCAAGTATCGCGGGGTGTTGTTCACGAGTGAAGGAAAGATGGAGCGGGAGATCGACAGGCGGATCGGTGCAGCTTCTGCAATGATGCAGGGCATATTATAAAATTGTTTGATAATTATGATGAGCATGGCTCTCACTAAAATAAAGTGTGTTTGCTTTACCTTGTGAATATCTGGTTTGAGATTGCATTTGTTCCGGTTCAAAAATATTTGTATACTCCGTTTAAAAAAAGATTAAAAAAAAAACAAAATCTCGGTTTAATGAAAATGGCTAAATTGGGAAATGGTCAATGAGTGTCAGTTTGGATTTTCAGTCTAATAGTTTTGTAAATCAGCACATATAGAGTAATATACTGTTGGTAAAACAAGAGAAAGTGATGTCATTTCCTCTGCAGTTGTACAGGCAAACCATAGACCACAGCTTGGCAGTATTTGCTCCATAAAACCTGGTTTGTTTGCATTGAACCAGAGGAACCGAGCTGTAAATTCTTACAAGGGATGCCACCTGCTGCAGGGGGTTTAAGCCTCAAAAATGACTGCACAGCAAAACATCTGAGGTCACCTTTTCTGCAGAAATGAGCATGAGAGTGAATGATGAAATACTCTACCGTCACACAAATGGATTTAGAGGTTATTTAAGCACAGCAGTGCTTTGAGGCTACATCAGCAGGTTAATATGCCCACAGTGACGGTGTAAACAAACTTACACAAGGTAAGAAGCCAGAACTTTTTTCAATCAGAAACACATTTAGAAAGTTTTGAAGATGAATTATTTTATTTTTCAGGATTTAGAATGAATTAAGGTTTTTATTTTACTTCAACACACACACACACAACTTAGATTGCAGCACACGTGTGAAAGAAGCTTAAATGTTTCTAGTGAATAGCCACTATATCTCCTCTGTATCTCATTTGGGGATAGTTCCATACCACATCTTTTGTGAGTCTCATTAGTCCTTTTCTCAAACCAATAACATTTCAATGACAGACAACACAGCTTGAGGGTATAAACAGAGCTACAAATTGAAACCTGTTAATGCCTTTAAATGGAGGAAAAAAAATCAAGGTCAAATCAATTTATCTTCAGAGAACTGTGAACGTTTATGACTGAAATCCATTGGCTGTCTTTCAAAAGCTGTTGAGATAATTCAGTTTGAACCATGGAACCATGGTCTTAAAGCAAGTAACATTGCATTGTCATCTGCTGAATAGACAGGGCACTTGCAAGGCTCAGACAGTGACAGGCATTTCTACAGCCTTGATATGAAAAATAAGTAGACTCTGGCTCAATATTTGGGAAATTTTAAATAAAACATGAGACCCTTTGACCTGTCCCGTCAGCTTCACTTGGGAAAACCTGGGAAACACAAAGTTTGCTGTGAGCATGACGAAGATAAGAGGTCAAAAGGGATTTCAAGCAATCCTCTGAGACTTTGCTTCATCTTAACTTAAAATCTATTACTTTCATGGAACACAGAGTACAAGAAAGCTTCAGCTTTTACTGATAAACTCAATCCAAGAAAAATATTGATGTCATTGCCTGCTGGTCGTAACGGTGTAATAAGGGCTGATCAGACGTCATTAGAACAATATGAAACTTCAAAGAGGTAAATAAACAAAGTCAGAAAAAGTAGGAAAGCCTGTCTCTACAGAACATTGATCTTTCTCTATTCACAAATCACACACGAGATGCCTAAAAATGACAGATTGAAGCTCTTTAAGTACATGGCCTCCTTCCCTGACGTCTAAGGCTCGATATCCAGATTTCTGTCATTCCCAAAGCCAAAATCACACACAAACAACTATGGGAAGCAGACAAAACCGAGGAAAGACTCAGGCAGAACCTTGGTTTTACATTGTTATAAGTGTAACTGTGTATTTTTCAACTCAGTTAATGAACTTGAAGCGATTCCTTCACAATGGATTGATATACATTACATACTGAGATGATATTTCTAGAAAAAGAATGTTCAATTTCCATTTCCCCATTTGCCCCTCAGGTACAAATAAAGATTTTTTTTTTCTGATTCTGATTCTGATTACCCACTGAAATATGAGAAAAAAATGAAATAGGCATCTAATATTTGTTTAAGTTAAAAATTAAGTAATTCAATCATATGAGCTCAAAACAAGCAACTTATTTTGGAGTTGTTATTTTAAAGTTAGTGAGATAATTCATAAACTGTATGCTCAGGATTAACCGTGTGACTCACAGCAACCAATCGGCAAAGCGATGACCTGATTGTCATCTCTCAACCTTTGTTCATGTGTAACTGGTTAATTTGATCATTATATGGACCAATGCATTCACAATATACACATTTTTGCTTGTACATTTTTACATGTCCTAACATATACTTTTAGAATTTTTCTACACAACTCCTGAATCACACATTTGGCCATGACATGTTCGATTTGAAGATTGTGAATCCATCACATATAAAGTATGAAATACAATATAAGCTCTTCCATGTAGCCTCTTAATCAGGAAAAGACCATCTTTAACTGAGTTTAAGTAATTTGGAAACCGACATTAACCAGTGCTTCAGCAGTGCTTTTTTTAAAGGAGTAATAATGTTTTTTTTCTATTTCTTTTCAATGGTAAATACAGATTTTGGAAAAAACACGGCATTACAACAACAACAATGGTGTCATTTGTCTTATTGAACATGTTGCACAGTTTTCTAGATGGTAGCTGTTTGAACGGGTTCTAATAGGATCAAGAAAGGAAAGCTGACATCAAAATAATCCCACATAACAATTTGCATACTCTGTAATGATGAATGGTACAGATGTCACCATTGCACTCTGGACGTAATTTCTGCAGTAGGAGCGTTCCTCCGGTGCTTTCCAGCCACAAAGCTCTTACCAAATACCAACTAAGCAAGGATCAGATCTTAAACCACCAACTTAGGTAATGCGACTCAAACTTTGTTTTCACTTTGGAATATTTTAATGCATAATAGGGGGAAATTCACAGCAATAATATAGTTGGGACTGTTATGTTGAACCATTATTTTCTTTTTGTTTATAACCCCTGACAATACATCAATACAACAGGTGCATATATGAGTCCCAGGGGTCCTGCACAGCTATGTCTGTCTGGGCCAGGAACATTGCTTATCTGTTGTCTAGAATGTCCTAAGGCCCACACATTAGACAGAAAGCATACTTATATGACCATTGGTGCTCCCAAGGAGCCTGAGAATTTCAGTGCTGCATCATATTTGCACTTTGAAATTGCAGTTTGAGTGAATAATCAGACATTTAACAAAAACTTGATATGTGAATCAGTTGCCAGAGATGAGAAGTGCGAAGCTTAGAAATTAGACTGAAAGCCAAGCCCTCATAAAATTACACATTTAGTGTTCTGGGACAAGTATCACTTCTAAAAGCAGAGGTTATCTTTATCCACATGTCATCAGCATTAAAGGTCCAATATTTCACATCTGTTTCATATTTTGTTTGCATGGTAACAGTGCTAAGTACCTGCCTCCTCATGAGTTGAGGGTAGAATTAAAATGGAAATGCTTGAGGGAAACTGTAGTAAATGTAAAGGAGAAAGAAGTTGCAAAGGCTTCCCAGAACTGTAAAGTTTTTAATTGAAAAACAGACTTGTAATTTTGCTAGTATGAGCCTCAACAGTATTACTGGTAAATGGTATGCTAACACACTATGTCAATTACAAAGTGTACTATAGCCTTTAAAATACAAGGCATTTTCTCCTTTTATCTACAGTCTGATGATGATGAATAATTTCTTGACATTAGAGCAAAGCATCACGGCTTTTCAAACTCTGCATCAGTTGTTTTGGTTTTGGCAGCTCACTTCTGAGTCTCAGGTGATAGTTTTTGTTACCTGCTGTCATGAAGATACATCATAAAACATCTCAGCTCTAACTTTAGGCTCTGCTGGATTTTTCATGTTTGCCTGTTTCTCTCTCAGCTGACATCTGAACCTGAGAAATGTCTGTGTGCAACCACAACCCCGTCTCTGTCCCGTCTTACAAGGTCTAACCATCAAAGATGGTTGTAAATGTCTTATAGATGGGTGAGAATATGTGGGGGCAAAGGAATGTAACATGTCAAAAATAGATACACAACCTAAGTGACTTATTCCTGAAGAACCCCAACCCCCACTCCACCCCACCTTGTAATCCCTCAGATTTTTCCCACAGTCTAGAGTGTGTTACGGGAAAAATTGTATCATTGTATATGTTGTACATGCTGTTTGCTGAGCTTATTTAAAACTCTTTACAGGCCCCTTCTTATAGGTAATGGTGAACAAACTTTTTTTTTACTCATCAGCTATGTCTCTTTCTTAATCTACCTTAGATTAGAACAGAATCATCTGTTTCTTCCGCTGCAAAATCTTTCCGCAAACTACGCTGAGTTCCAGCGTGTTCGTCGTCTCAATGGAGTGATTTGTCATTTGCGCATGCTTAATGCTGCCTTCATGGTCATTACAGTCTGCTTCCTCCTTTTGATAGAGGTTCCACAGTTACCTTAGATTCCCTAAAGCTGGCAAATAACAGCAAGACTTGTAGCTAGACAACAACTGAAGAAACCATCCCGTCTGGAATCGATTCTCTCCGGTCATGTTTGTGGAGGTCGCTGTTCAGTAAACACAAGGCTATGTCTCTCTGGGTTATATTGGGTGTTGTTTCAGCAGAAAGAACTGTACTATTTACCAACGGGCATTGTAGCCAGTCTCAGTTGGATACTATGAAAAACTTTATCAGTGATATTGTGTTTGCACCTTACTGTGTGCAGAGCAAACACAGCAGGAATTTAATTTTGAATTAAACTGAAACTCAGCAAGGTCACACTTTGATCACAGGACTCACATATTTATTGACTTAATTACTGTGCTTATTTCTTTTCAGAGAAGGGAGGAGTAATAATCCTCCTCTGAACTTCTAGCGGTGACAAAGGGCTGAAACTTTCTCACCCTTTGGTTTTTTCACTGTTAACAAGCCTTTGCCCCACTGTAACTTTGTGGACTGGGTGAAACATACTGTATTTGCTATGTAACTGTATATTCCACCGATACAATGCTTAACAGCTGTGTGAGGAAGAAAGCAGCCTGGACAGTTTGAAGTAGAGACTGGGCTTCTTACCAATGTAAACCACTCATGAAATGTAACAATTTATTTTCGCCCCTCAGCCAACAAAAAACAACTCATGACATCACAACTTCCCAGCCCATGGGCAGCCTCAGTACAATCTCCACAAAAGCCGGTAAATTTTTGTGAACTCATTATTTATACTTTCAATGCCAGCTGGAAGTACTCTGGCCCCTTTTGAAAATACACTAATTCATTTTATGGCTTATAATTAATGTAAATGTTCGATATAACTTTCATATCTATGCAGATCTATGAAACTGAAATGTCACGTTAGCTTAGCGCAAGGACCACAAACAGGTGTACATGGCAAATTAGGAATTGCTCAAAGGTATAAAGAACAAAATGACATAGAATAATAATCATAATCTGCCTAGTCATTATAGCAGAGTTAGACAAGCAGTGTTAACTCCAGAAAAACTTGCTCAGTCCAGAAAAAAGTTTTAAATATAAATGAGCCAGACAGTGCGAAGCAGCTTTCCCAACTTTTGTGCTAAGCTAAGCTAACTGGCCTCCAGCTACTGCTTTAAATGCTGATATCAGTCCTCTCCTTTTTCTTGAAGTCAAAATATGAAGCATCTCATCCAGAGAGCTGAAATTTAAACCTAAATAAAAAAAAAAGAGTTAAAAAAAATCAGAGTAAATGCTTAACCAAACACAAACCATCACCAAACTGCATAGAGCAAATATGTTTGCAAATGCTCCTAAAGGTTAGGGCCTTTATATTGGTCCACCCTTTTATGCACCCATAAGAGTAGATCTCTTAGTGACTTTCCCATGCACAGTGGATTCTGCCAGCGCAGTAACAATATCCTTGGGTGGAGTGCACAGCTGAGCTGGACTCATGTGTTCTGATTGCTGGAAGCGGAGACTGAGTTAGAGTCATCCTCAGAAGATTTGTTACTTGGGTTCCTGTGCTCCAGACACGAGTCAAAAACTCTCTATATAAAAGCAAATGCTGAATTTTATATCACTTTATTGTAAGATACGCAATGTTTAAAAAAAGAAAAGGGGGGGGGAGTTGCATTCATTGCATAGTTTTCCATGTTGACACAGAGGGTTATCTAAACTGTTCTAAATTTTATTGAACCAAATCATTTATTGCAGTTGAATACTGAAATCTGACATCAAGAAACTGTTAAGCTTGTTGAGTCTCTTTCTGCAGTCTTCAAGCTATTCTTATTTCTTGTCTTCCCTCTTGCTCACGACTGCATCTCATTCTGTCTGCTGCACTGGCATCAACACTGGGCCTCAAGAGGCCTCCTGAGAGGGGGAGAAGCAGGAAACTTGGAACAATATGTTGTAGGTAAATAAATGCTGTGTCTGAAAAAGAATGCCTTTGCAAAACAGATCCAGGGCCCTTTGAGCAGCATATGCCACAAATAATGCTCTAATTATTCCTCTGATAATATGATAATAATGCAGCAACCTCTTCAAAGTCATTGGGTTCATTGTGAAAATGAGGGCCAGCACTTGGAGACAGAAAAAATATCGTCAGGGGCTCTTGATGAGACTGCAACTGAGTGTGTGTGTGTGTGTGCTTGTGTGTGTGTGTGTGTGTGTGTGTGTGTGTGTGGTAAAGAGGGACTTTTGATTGGTGGAACTGGAAACCGCATGCAGAGTCACATCAGTGAGTAGCACACGTCGATTTGGAAACCCTTTTAACCCATACTGGTTTCCGTGGCGACCCCCGCAGCCCCCCCGCCCCACAAAGGTCGTCCGAGGGTGCCCTGTCACTCACACACACCTTATCGTTCCGACACACACACACACACACACACACATAGACCAATCAACACATAATCATAACACTGGAAAACAATATTTTCTGGACTACACGACCCCCCAG
>CAAKHD010003211.1:0-51723 GCA_901007705.1 Fistularia tabacaria | reverse complement strand
GGTTCATTGTGAAAATGAGGGCCAGCACTTGGAGACAGAAAAAATATCGTCAGGGGCTCTTGATGAGACTGCAACTGAGTGTGTGTGTGTGTGTGCTGTGTGTGTGTGTGTGTGTGTGTGTGTGTGTGTGTGTGTGTGCGTGTGTGTGTGCATGTGTGTGTGTGTGTGTGTGTGTGTAGTTTGCAGGGGCAAATTGTAAACACTCTATCCTGATTCTAGCTTACCCACATTGAACCAAAAATGTTGACCCTATTGTTTAGTTTTGGCTGCCTATGAACAAATAAACATCAGGATAGCATGAAAACCTTTGAAAACAGGTGTATGTTGGCTAATCTGATGATATGGATTATAATATGGCTACAAACCAAGGGATAGAATCTCAGCAGCGTGTCGATCACAGTCTTTGGCTGGCAGGCTGCTCTGGCCTGAATACCATATGAGAGGATGATCAAAATATTAAGCAGATGTGATGGTGCAGAGTAATTATTGACCAAAAAGGAGGGGGTCACAACATTGCTTGAAAAATATTTTTAAAAGCCAATTACAACTTTCTGGTATCACCCCTGTGAAACGATATTCAAACTAGCTATTCAAACTGCATATTCTTTGTTAAGGGTATGCCCATGTCACTGTTTAACTCTAAAACGTTGGTGGTACTTTTAAGCCAGAATAAAGCTGAGGCCTTTTGAATGTATGCAACTTTTTCTATGTTCACTGAGAACAGCGGTGCGCAAGATTTTTATCCCCCGTGACAATAGCAGTAACAGATAGAAGTCAATAAAGGCAGACAGATGTTTCTAAAAACAATAAATGTACATAAAACCAAGGCAAAGACATTTGGATGAGGTCACGGATGTAAACATTGAAGCAATCTGTCATGAGTGATCCTCCGGCAGATTTGGGAGGTGCAGGAGTGAATGAGTGGAAGCTGAGATATAAAGATTGAGGAATATTTCCCCTCAACCATTCCAGCACCTGAAAAGTCCATCGCTTCCAAGATGATTTGAGGGAAAGGGAGAAAAAGAGGGCAGGGGGGAAAAAGAGGGGGAGGAAAATTGTTCCTGCGTCACATTGCTTTAATTTGTTCAGCAGCTGCCAATGAAAATGATGATCTGCAGAAGTTTTTTTTTTTCTCATTTCTTTCTTTCCCTTGGCTCTGCATCTGCCCTGGAAAACCACACAGCTGGAGTCCCACACTGAACAAGTGTAATCTTTATAGTATAATGAATACGACAAAGAAGACTGATAGGATACATAAAACCGGCATTCATACATTTATATTGATTTGACTCATAAACGCTGGCTTCCTCCCAAACAGGTGTAGATGTGGAAGTGGAAGTTTACTTCCAATCTCCTGTGATTGGAAATAATGTGACATTTTGAGTTATCAAATGCTGTAACCTAACGTACTGTGCTGCTTCACGTGATAGTATTTCCGTTTTAAACATTACTTGACTCCAAATATTTACCCTGAATCATATTCTATTAAAGTTCATCACATTAAAAAAAAAAAAAAAAAAAAATGAACTACTGGGAACCTCCATTTAATGAGGATGTGATGTGTTCATCCCTCCTTGGTGCGAACGGTTTCCCCTATCGAACGTCTGTGCACGTCGTGCGGCTGTGCAAATCTCCGACAGACGCCTCAATGACGTTTGGAAATGAACGGGTTACCAGAAAACCGAATAGAGTCTCCAAAATGATGCTATGTTTCAGGTGACAAAAGGAGGGGCTGAGAGTACCTCCGAGGAAAGAGCACTTCCTGCATCGTGCGCCGCACTAGGCTATATAAACCCGCAAGGACGCGCTTCTCCCTGAAAGCCCTCTCAAACGTTTGCAAAGCGCAAAAAAAAAGAAAAAGAAAAAGAAAAAAAAGAAAAACAGCCCATCAGCTCATCCGGACCATTAGGGTTTCAGGGGCTCATACGTCGCCGGCAGGGCGTCACAAGGAAGGTAAGAGTAAAGACTGCAAAAATGTCCTGGAAGTTCTGTGGTAAAGAGTAAATTTTGCACACAGCAACAATCCTTTACGCGTGTTTTCTTTCTCCCACATCCTCTCTCTCTCTCTCTCTCTCTCTCTCTCTCTCTCTCTCGCGCGCGCGCGCTTTTCAGATCAGTTGCCGGACAGGGGGATATTCTATCTCCTAATTCTAAACATGAAACCTCAGTTATTTGCCTTCGAGTTGATATTCCTGTGCGTCTCTTGCGGAGCAAGTGCACTGGCAGTGAATCTCCCCGGGGCGTCCACCTCCCTGCCGGACGCCAATTTCACCAACCTCGGCGCGACGCACGGCTACGGAACAGACGCCGATGCCATCTCCAAAAGCAGGAGGAAGCGTTACATCAGCCAGAATGACATGCTTGCCATTCTTGATTACCATAACAAAGTTAGAGGGAAAGTTTTTCCTCCTGCGTCCAATATGGAATACATGGTGAGTGAAAACGTTTCATTCATTTTCATCAAGCACGTGGATTAAATAGAACAAGGACATGTCGTTTGCGTCAACCTTCTGGATCCATTTGGCAACTCATCATTGTATATTCATAGATGTATAATGTACTAAATTATGTTTGTTTCAATCTTTGTCCCCGGTGCCTTGTCACATTCAGCTGTTAAGCAGATTGCAAATGCACTAGACCACCAAAGTAGTCACTTCCAAAAGGAAGAAGGGTCATGTATGCCACTGCTGCCCTGATGGTAGTGGCAAAATGATAGAGCAGGAGTGATGAGTGCTCCTCTAGGTCAATGGCAAATTGTAATTGGACACCAGTGCATATGCCTCAAACATTTTCATATTAAAAGAATAATGTCATTGTGATATTTTTCAATTTTTACACAGCACGATCCAAGGTGCTTAAATTAGCCACGGAGCTCAGAGACCCCTTGAGCTCACAGCAGCAGCAGCAGCATTGGCTGCCAGTTAAAAATGGGGCAGGATATTAATTCCCTGCAGTGGTAGCCGTAATGAGTTACAACTGAGAGTGAAGTCACTAGAGGAAGTTTCCTCATTGCTCTTGTCATGATCTCTTCCTAGTGAAACCATATGTGCATGAGTGCGGGTGCTGACAGGTTTGGATATCTAACATGCTCTAAACCATTATACTCGGAAACTGTCTATCTTTCTGTCACCAAGGAAAAGGTTGAATAAAAGTGTTGAATGCTGCACACAGCACCTAACCTCTCCCCTCTTATGTAATTATGTTGATGGATTACTTGACGCCGTTTTGCCATGGTAACATGTGCTATGAACTGAGAGACTCCTGTCTCACATCTTGCTGCTGAATGAAGCATATATGGAGAAAATCATTTGTCTGTGTTTTTACATTTGTGATGTAATGAGTTTCCATGTTCCCACCACATTTGTTCTATGTGTTTAGGTGTGGGACGACACTCTTGCAAAGACAGCTGAGGACTGGGCTCATGCCTGCCTATGGGAGCATGGGCCACCCCATCTCCTCAGGTTCCTGGGTCAGAACCTTTCCGTCAGGACAGGACGGTGAGTGAACTTTGACTCTGCACCTCCTCCCCTGACATCTGTTCCTCTCAGGGACAATTCTACCTCAGCAGTCATGGTCGTTGCTTTGCAGCCCCCTTCTTCTTTCTCCTAAAAGTTTTGCACTGTGACCTAGTGACTGCTTGAGGAATGCTCCTGTGACCCTTCAAATAAACAAACGCAGTGTTTTCAGCCATGACCAATGAACACAAAGGTGCTTCCCTTTAGTGGGTCTTGACTTTCCATTTGGAAACATAAGCTTCCATCCCCAAGCTTTGACATCTTATTGAGGCACAGCCATAGACTTAAAGGAATATAACTTATACTAACTGAAAGAGATAATATCTGAAACCTCTAGAAACTTTAGAAAATCAGTATTTCTTTATAAATTCTCTGTTGAACCTTCGCATAGCTTCTCCACCAGAGAGCCCTGCCAACTATCTTTTGAGCTTTGCTCAAACACTGTGGAAAATGAACCGTATTCACACATTCATCCCAATTTGAATGTGAAGAAAGTCACAACTGTGATAAAATCAAAAGGCTCAAGACAAATGAGACCAAGCTGCTACAGAAAATATAATACACATTTGGGCTTGATTTTCCAGAGGTTTGTATGTGAAAATGTGCGTAAACCTAATATCAAACCCACAAACAAATGTGAAAGTTGATCTAATAACAGTCACATTGACAATTACATCTTTCGAATGAGAAAACAAACAATACAACTCATTTAGTATGTTTTATGAATACGGATGGATAGAGATTGTAGATATGATGATTTGCATATACATAATCACTCAATAAGCTTAAATTCCAATTTGCAAACAGAGAGAGAAAAACAATACAAAACCCATAAAACCTGGGGTTTTCCCACTCTTTCAAAACTATCTTTTTTCCACTCATTTGCAGTGTTTTCTTTTGTTCTGTTATTTGCCTTATGGGTCATCAATTGAATGCATTGTTCTTCTTCTTTTACCAAAGTTCAAACATTTTTCCTCATAATATACAGATTTTTTTTCCACTTCATTTTTGCTGTAAGTCAACCACATCCTCAGTCTTCCCCTCTGACCACACCTCCTGTTCCAAAGGCTTTGTAACCAGCGTGTACTTTTTGGAGCATAAACTGGAGGGAGCAAAAAAATCAGATATCAAAAAATTGGCACTTACCTTAGCTAAATTTGTCACAGAAGAGCTCACTTCATACTGTTGAATCGTCTGTAATAACCACTTGGAGAACATCAATCTAGTGTCAGAAACACATGACTTTTGAATAATTAGTAATACCTTTGACATTTCATTTGATGTGAAAGGTTAGACTTAAAACTCACAAAATGACAGTGTTAAAATTGTGGACTGTTGGGTTGTAACATTAAATCGCAAATACATGACTATCAGTTCCAGTTAACTTAATTGTCTAAATCAAATTGCTGCTCATAAAAGTCACAGTCTACATTAAATCAAATATGGACATTGAAACAAGAAAAGTCTTGGTTGCTGCTGAGTGTGTAACAAATTAATCATATACTTTAAAAAGTAAATATTGATCAGCATGGTATTCACCTCAGCCAACCTATATGGTGATATCAATCTGGGTAGGAAAGATCAATATTTTTCGGGCTACAATTGATTTGACTTTTGTTTTGTGCTTGTCCACCAAGCTCTTAATGGCAGAAACCATTAAAACATGCAACCCCCTCTTTTTGATACTGCTGTCTCCACCATGTTTGCACCTGTTGTCATTTATACAGTTATTCCCAGTTCATCCGTGAGAGGGAATATGTTTTCTAATCGTCAGGGTCATAAAAAAGGCTTCCGGAGTTTTTTTTTTCCCTCTAATATATATGGGGATTCCACATTTTTGTGTGTTCATGTTCTCTCAGCATGCTCTGCAAGTCACACCATAATTTTCTCAGTGACAGGGAATACTGGGAATACTGTTTTAAAAAGGAATTCAAGAATTTAACTATCAAAAATGTTTGGGAGCCAAATCAAAAGCTTTGAATTATCTTCCAAATACCCTTGTTGACATCTTGAAAGGCAGTTTGTCTATGAGGATGTCCGGTTTTGGTGTTCCAGAAGCTGTCCAGGTATATTTTTTTGTACCCGCCCCAACACAGAGACATTTTTAAAAATCAAATAAATAAATACTGTAAAAGAAATGTGAACAAGCACCTACATGTATTCTATATACATACACACTCATATGTACTGTATGTGCATAAAAGTGTTTGCGTGTTGTTATAATACACTTTAAAAATGATATTCTTGTCACTGTTAGTACTCTAGATTCTCCGTGTGTGTGCTTATGTGTGTAATGTCGGCCAGTCAGTTAAATGTATGGTACACAGGTGGTTTACTAAATACGGCCCTCTGCTGTTGACAGGTATCGATCCATTCTTCAGCTGGTGAAACCATGGTATGATGAAGTCAAAGATTACTCTTTTCCATATCCCCGCGACTGCAACCCCCGTTGCCCTCTCAGATGTTATGGGCCCATGTGTACCCATTACACACAGGTGCATAGACCTTTTTCTGCTATGTGAAATATCAGTCATTGCTGCACCTATTGTATTAAGTGACAGTATGTATTTTTGTTTTGCAGATGGTTTGGGCAACATCTAACAAAGTTGGCTGTGCCATTCATACATGCCACAACATGAATGTATGGGGTTCAGTGTGGAAAAGGGCAACATATTTGGTTTGCAACTACTCACCTAAGTAAGTATATTTGGTTGGCCCAGGCCTTACTAACTGTACAGATCAATTTAAATCATTTCATAAAGTGCTCTTTAAGTGAGTCTATTAATTCTAATGAACCTGTTAACCTGATGACGATTAGGCGACGGCAGGCTTAATCCCGACACAGACCACTCTGTTCTGTGCTAAGTTGTGAAATACCACCCAAGTTACCAGGAGATTCAGATAACCCCAATACAAGCCCGTGAACAGGTACTGCAGCACCAAAGCTCTTTATAACTCTTCTTGACAAAAAAAAAAAAAAAAAACCCAAGATTTAAAGTCCAATTGGACTTGTGACTGACTTGTGACCTAGGCTCCTTAAGCACACTGGTGTGAGACATTTGTGAAAGTAACAAACTAGGAAAAAAATGTCCTTTTTTTTGATCGAAATTGTGGTCTCTGCTCAGACACAAGCCTCACGGGGTAGACATGACCTAGCCTTCTGGTCTACAGAGGTCACTGTCTGCCAAAGACTGCTTCGTTAACAACATGAGGCTGCCTTAATTCAAGTTGCTGTAAACAGCTTGAGTCTGGATAGTGTAAATACATAATTAAGATGTTTTGTATTTCTATCTCATAACACAATGTTTCCTTTTCATCCCAACGCTCGATGAACATTGAAATCTGAAATCGCTGTCATGGAGGTCAATTCTGTATCTGTTTTGGAGCTTTTAATAATATAACGAGAGTTTACCCAGTTCACATGGCATTGTAGAGGTTTCTTTTTTTTCTGACCGCTGAAGTGGCTTCTGGGAAAACTCACTGATGAAGATCACATGCTTCGAGTGAACAATCCAGCCCAGTCACTAAATGGAACAGGAGTTGATACTGGGTTGTTTTTTCAGCAGCTGTTTTTAATATCAAGGATGAATTTTTAACTCATCATCTTTGATAGTACTGATTAAGTTATACTCTCTGTTGAAATATTCGCTTTTGTGTTCTCTGTTTATTTGGATTGGGGGGTGTATTTCAATGAATTTATTGCCGGTTGTGTGTACCATCTTTTCACAATCAGCCTCTCTCAATAATTTCTAGTGGATTCTTCTTGGCTTCTATGTTTTACAGTTGAAAAGAACTTTACACAGTGCCCGTTAGCTTAATGGGACTTGTTGAATCTCTGGCCGCTTCACGGTACACTGACAATATTCGTCAATCTTTTCTCTCCTCCAGAGGCAACTGGATCGGAGAGGCTCCCTACAAAGTAGGCGTACCCTGCTCCGCTTGCCCTCCCAGCTATGGTGGCTCCTGCAGCAATAACATGTGCTTCCCTGCTCTGAAGACAAACTACCTGCACTGGTTCAAATAAAAACAGGTTTCCTCTCTGCATAAGCTGACAACCTATTGAACCACAGAGACATTATTTTTATGCCGTAAGGATTTGCACATCAGCCGTGGACCACACTATTTTGTATATATGGCTTATTTAAAGACACAAACATACATTTGATGGCAGCAGACAATTTAGCTTTGATCTTTTTGTACATAAAATGTAAAGTAATGTTGCATTTTTACATTTTTTTAACTGCCATAATTATTTTATTTGATGAAATATAATTTATATGTACATTGGGTCCTTAAACACATCATACATGCGGTGCTGCATATTTTCTTAATTTACAGTATTTGTTTACCCTTGACAGGGTGGCAAATAGGGCCATTACACCGTCATAACTTCTCATAACCCGCTCGCTATGGTGCTATGGGCATCACATGCTCTGCCTTTGTAGGACTGTTGAGATATAACGATCAAAGCTTTTCACCTTGGGGGGAAAACCTACTCTGGCAGTTGCTGCTGTTGGTGCCACAAACCTCATGTTTAGGGGGTTGTGACTTCCATTTGTGTACTGTAATGAATAGGCAAGGGGTTTGACAGAAGTGCACTTTCTATATAGTTTTAGTACATATGACACCATATATGAGTGGAATGAACACCAGTCAAACTGTGCCTAGTCTGTTACATTAACAATGTGCATTTGCAGTTTAAAATCTGCACTGATTAGATAGTGTGTTATTATAGCCATGACAGCCCTTTGGGCAATTTACAGGTTTCATTCACACTTCATCTGTTACATCTTTCAGAGAGAGCACAAGCAAGTCTGACCCAGATATCTCTCAAATGATCTTGCTGTTATACTGTATATTGGTATATTTAGTGTCAATCAAGTCCATTGTTCATATTTTTTATGATAATTGATGTAGTTTGGATTTTAGAGCTATGCACTTAAGTACACCTTAATTGTTATTAATTCATTGTAAATTTCCAAAATACCTGGTAATTGATATTTTTTTGTAATTGTAGATAATCATTATATCGTGACTATCCTTAAAATTCAAGTATTCGATAAGTTATTCATTTTTATATGGGGATATATTTAATTGATATATTTTTTTCTATTATTTTGTAAAAGGATTGTACATAAAGCTAAACAATTAGACTGTATGGTATATGGTTCATTTGCATGTCAGCAGTTGTAATGTTTAGAAGATAAAAATAAAAAAAAACCATTTACTCTATGAATTGAGCACTAGCACAATAATGGCAAGAAAATGCCTCTTTCTAGAAAAAAAGCAAGAAAACATTGCCTTTAATTTGAAATTTTGTGGAAATAGAATTTGTTTAAAAAGAAAGGAAATTTTCCGCACTGATTACATTTAAATCAACAAGCCATTTATGGAATGAACTGAGCTTTGTTTGCTGTTGTATTTTGTATTTTTAATAAAATGTTCTTTTTTGATTGTGTCCTCTTTTATTGTATTAAAGTTCCACATATCTTGCCTCCGGTGTAGAGTATCAGTGTCCACTGTCCTTATTTGATCCCTCATCTGAGCTATCTCAGCTCATCTTCATGTTTGGTTTTTCGTAGATCTTAAGCCCAATAAATCAATAATTGCTTTCATCACTTTCCTTTTTTATTTTGACAGTGGCATTTCAAATTGTTCTTAACAATAGTTGAGAGATTAAAGAGAAGCCATGCAGGGACAAAAAGCTCTTCCTTATAAGACAAGGCTGACTTTGCATCGCCTTTAAATGAACAGACAGGGTATCAGGTGACCTCAGTTGATTTGTCTAATGAAAGCATCTCTCTCTTGAGAAGACAGCAGAAGGGAATGCTAGAAGCAGCAAGAATGATCATGCAAATGGATGTCTGCTCAAGATTCAGACAAAATCAAAAGTTGGTCAGACGGACAATCTGAAAAAAAAAATCTGACATTGGTCTGCAATTTTGACAGCTCACAACCTTATGTAGACACTGAGGAGAAAGTATTTGAAGCTTGCTAAAAAGGAAAAACAGAAAGGGTTAACTGTGGATGTAAAGTCATAAATGATGTGATGTGTTGAGCAGATGCCCTGGGGTCTTTTGCTTTGTTGCTCAGGTAGTCCGGAATACAATATATGCAGATTCTAAGCACATTATTAGTCGGAAGCAGGGCATTTTCATGCAATGTGTTTTCTTGTTGTTATACAGCTTCATAAAGGCAAAGTAGACTAGCACAGTTCCTGGAGAGAACCAGCAGTCTGAATTTCAAGGAAACACATTAGTACACAAGGGAAAAATCTACGCCTGGACATGGAGCCAAACAGATGATTGGGGAATATATAAAAGACACAACAGGAGCAGGATGAAATGATTAGCTACACAACCTGCCAAAGACATTTACCTTTCTAATCCATCAGCTGCAGAGATAGATAAAAGGATAAGGTGAGCAGCAACACCACTTTAATATTGAAGACTTGACCTAGACCCAATACATATAGAAGGTGGTTACCCCATATTGCCATGCCCCCCTCAAAAAAAAAAAATCATGCACCCTGAAAATGCGCTCAGACTTTTGTTGCAGAGGTCAGGCTATGCACCCAGATCCACTGGCCTTGAATTGTGTGACTTTTGTGTTTCAGATACTCACGCAACATGAGAAATGACAATAGTACACTGTGCTGTTATTGTTGTCCTTATTGTCGATTCTTTATCTTCTTGTGGGTTTGACAGACACAGTTTGGGTAACCACGCATTCAAAATGTTCCCCTGATGTGCTTGTGTTCCCTGAAATTCTCTTTCCTTGTGGGTACACTTTGTGCTCCAGGAAACGGTTTGTTTTTGTCCAGAACTTTGGATTCCAACAAATTGACTGATTTATCTGACATTTTGACAAACCGAATGATTTCACAAAACAGTTGATCCGATCATTGCCTTGGGGACTAACATCCTTGTCAAACTTTTGTCAAGCATGTCTACTTAATATCAATCCAGACCAAGGTTTATTTAGCTCTGCCTCATAAAGCTTTCGGAAATCCGTTTCTCTCCTTGGAGGCCATTACTGTGACTCTGATGATGCCCATTTAGGTTAAGGGGATTTGACAAACTGATCACCACAGATCTTTTTATCCAACTGAATCTAATATTTTAAGTCATTTAAGTGGGTAGAACACTGAAAATGAAGTGTGAACAAGGAGTTTGAAACTTTTTCGATCTCATATCAGGGTGAATGATGCAAATAATAAATAAATAATGATCTCTGATTTCTTCAGACTCATCCTTGGATCTCAGTCAACCTCTGCGTGCAACATAGAGTCCAATGATTCAAATAATAAATAAATAATGATCTCTAATTTCTTCTGACTCATCCTTGAATCTCAGTTAACCTCTGCGTGCAAAATAGAGTCCAAGACGACCATACTGCTCTGACACAGTTCTTAAACTAGAGGCTGAGGAGATCGGAAATCAACTCTCCACACTTCTTCTATACTTTTGACAACTGCTATATTTTCTTAGAAATGCTGATTACATAAATGGAAAAAAGTGAGAGTATTATAGAGGTCGACCAGGACACATGTGGTCTGGGGTATGGGGCTAGTTCTGTTGGACAGAGTTCTGTCCCATATCAGTTGTTTCCTTGCAGTCATTACTGTTTCCAGGATTGGAATGCATGTGAAAAATGAAGTAACTTGTCATTTCACTTTTCACATACAACTATAGGACATTTTTGTTGATACTATATAATTAGTATGACAAATTTCTCATCCAAACTTGGCTGATTTGACAAGCATGTGGCGCAAAGGAAAGAAAAACACACACACTCACACATACGCACACACACACACACACACACACGCATACACACACACACAAGCGCAAAGAAGAAACCAAGACTTTGAGTCTTCAGTTGCTGCAGCAAAAAAATCCCATTAAACAAATTTATGCTATCAGCCAGTGACAACACCAACTGAGGCCATGATGACGCAACTGAAAACTCTGCAGAAAGTGCAATACTTCCTAATCACACAAGTGTGAAGGTGAAATATTTATTTGGAAAGAAGATGGAGTATTTAGAGGGGCCATATGAGTGACAGATTATTAACAGGAATTGAGTGAGGTTAATAGAGTAGTAGCTTTACAAAGAAACCGTCCGACAGCAAAAATGTCAAAAGAATGAGAAAGTAACTGTCTCCACGTGAAAAAATGCCTTGAGATAAATACATGTTGAGGGCCCGGAATGTTTAAGTGACATGTTGTTGTTTAAGCTCACTACATCGGAAAATAGAGTCGCTACACCTGCTGTGGTGTAGTTGATCACAACAACACAAAAACCCATCTTGCAGCAAGTATCTGCAGTTTGCTTTCTATATGTAGCACTGACTTGCACTGTTTCATACTGAGATTAATTTAACCATGAACAAATAAATTAGCAACTGTCATATCTATAACCATCCTGAGATCTCTGTTCCTTTTCATCTAATTCTTCCTCTTCTCTTTATTCCTGTAGGAATGAGCTTGCATTTAAAAAGAGCTAATGTAACTGTTTGGGTGACTACTATAGTGAAGAATGGTGATGAACTGGACAGAGCATGGTAATGGTTTCAAGGTTTGTTGATGTTTGTTTTGCAGCTGCAGAAAACCTCCTCTTCTCTACTTTCCTTGAATTGTTACTGTACTCTACAACCTCTTTGCCCTCCCTGACTTCATGCGCTGAATAGCTGAAAACTTGGCTCTTGGTTGCATCAAGGAGAATATTGGGATGGGCTTTGGACTTTCCTTTCTTTTTCTTTTGTCATGCTGGAGGGAAAACAACTGTTTATTTCACTCCCCTTGCAGCTCAACCATCAGAAATACATCATGTACACAGTGGAAGCATCACTTTGTCCACAAATATAACCAAAATCCATTTCCACTGCAACCCAGCAGCCTGACAACTGAATTCAGCTGTTTTTAGCAAAGAATAAGCTAGAATGAAGCTCAATATAGATAAAGAGCGTAATTTTGCAGACATAACAATATTCATGTTCCTCTCAAAACATTATCATGCTAGCCTAGGTTGACTGCAGTGGTGCCTGACAAAACAAGAACAAATCAATGTCCACTTAACTAAATGTTCTGGAGGCACATTTGACTCTGTTTGCTCAGGGTAGATTCACTGTGATTTCAAGGAGAACGTCATTCACACTCACAGAGTTGCACACATTCACACCTGGAAGCGTTCCAGTGTAACAACATTGTGATCTGCTGCAACCAAGCAGCTTCACTGGGCAAAGTGTTGCAGTGGAGTCCGTATTTGCAAATCTTAGCCAAGTCTCGGGTCCCCAGTGTTTAACTTTGAAATCACCTGAGAAAAAGTTTGTCTCATTGAAGTCAGTTTGAAAATTAAGCATAAAGCTTGTTTGTACTTAAAGGAACTTGAACAATGAGACAGTAATAAAGTGTCTTATACAGTAGATACTATTGATCAGGGCCGGGGTCATCTGGGACTGCAAAATACCCATCCACTTGAAGTTGAAAATAGCCATATGGTTTCCCCATATGGCTTTGAATGTTAGCCTGCGACAGGCAAACACAAGCAAGCATTAACATGCAATGGAGATACACATGGTTTGGTGGGCACTTGGCTTCACACTGTTAGATCACACCAGAAATGAAGGCATATGGAAAGCCATGAGAGCAACACTAATAACACACAAAATGCACAAGGCCCATTGACAGTGGCCATGTGGTGCAAAGTCACCAGATATTAGTGGCCAGGACGACTGAGTTCCGACAGACGCCGGCCCTCGTCAACGTCACAAGAAGCGATGACTTGATCGCCTCAAAGAAGACTTGCGATTTTAAAATATCACCCCTGAAGACACCCATGATCGTGTGGAGATCGGCGTGGAGAAAAGTAGACGCTGCATCCATGTGGGACAAAGGCTAGGGAAATGATAATGATAATTGGTCGGGGTCAATCTTTAATATTTCAAATATCTTCATCATGGACCACAATCAGAGTGCTGACTTGAGCAGCTACCATAGTGTTTGAGTCAAGAAGAGTCTGAAAGTAGGACCTTATTAGGGTTCATCAGTTTCCCTGACCTGCTGTTTTTCTTACTTGTCCTGACTTCAAACTAACGTCTCTCATTCACAAAATCCCATTTCCAACCACGACTCATTTGCAACCAAATCCCAAACATTTGTGACTCATACTGCTAATTCCACAAAGAATATTTGTAGAGGCTGTCAATTGCCAAGAGGCAGGATTGACCCTGGATCTGTCATCCTTCAATCATAATGCTACATATTGACAAAAATAAAAAAACACAGAAATAAATAGCAATTAAGAGTCTTCAGTAGAGCCCCCCTATGGGAGGAAACAGGACAACCCGTGGGGAGAAAATGCAAATTCAACCCAAAAATGCCCCACTTTTCCAACTAGATCAAAGTGGGAACCTTCTGGGAAAAGTGTTAACCAGTGCACCGCCATGTCTGCCACAAGTTCTTCCTCAGGATATCAAAGTATCTTAGTTAAGGGTTAACAAGTTCAAGATCAATCACGTTATTTTAAATACCACCCAGTTGAGAGTCTGTCATTACAAAGAGCAACAGGAAAATTAACCAATTACCTGTTTACAAGCTTGGATGAAGTGGATCACAAGGTTTTAAAATTCTAAAAATAGTATGATGAATGCAATAATAACTTTTTTCAGTTTTAGGACAAGCAAGTATACATTATCATGTTTGTTTATAAAATTTCTCTTTCGAAAATTAATGAATGAACGGTCCAATAATCTGTGCATATCACCAATAGCCAATGTCATTATTTTTCATCTTAGTGTAAAGGAACCTCCACATGAATATATATTACAACTTTTAAACCCAAGCAAAGTATTTTTCGGTACCTCTCTGTTGACTTACATGCTTCTTAGAGACTAATCTCAACTGTTTGATGTATGTTTTGGAATCTCCTCAAATGATGGCATATACATGTTAAAACCCTTTTGCACCCATAAATCTCATGATGCAGCAGTTAAACGTGAAGTACTTGTTTCACTGGCCCAGTTCTTTTGAAATGGATGCCCTCTTTTCATACGAAGAGCACAAAATAACAATTTTCTTGTATACAAATTATTTGAAGTCGCTCATGTGCCTATTTTGGTCCCTGAAACTGTTAAACACTGTTTATTTAGGACATGGCACCATAAGATGTGGGGACATTTCATCTCTCCCAGGGTCTCTTGGTTGACTAGTACATACAGTTGATATATGAGCAAAGCAAAACCCCAAAGTGCTGGTGTTTCATATAAAAATCTGGTGAGTAGTTAATGTTACGGTCACTTTTCTCATCTTGAAACATGACACAGGCGTTCCATCCATCTCCTCACATGGACCAGTGAAATACAAATAAAGCATTATCTGGCATGCCTGCGTAGGTATTCCATTTTATTGTGAAGGACTTTCTGGTGTCATGTCATTAAACTGTTTAGTCTGTATTCACCACATACAGACAGTAAAAGTAATCATATATTGTGGAACCATCATGGCGCCCTCTGACATGGTTACCTGACACCAGAATACTTATAAATCTACTTTAGGTCCAAAATGAGAGCATATAGAAATGACCCCTCCTGTTCAATTTAACAACAAACACTGAGGCAAAGATGGCCCATGTTCTATGTTTACCCTCCATATCCTACCGCTGTCTTTGTCTTGGGCCGGGCCACATTAGCCTCATTGCGAGGCCTAGCATGGACTTCAGACGAGCAACGTCCTGCAGCTACAAGATCAGAGCCAAAATCAATGTCCGCTCAGAAGCAGAGTGCTGGGAAAGTACTGCATAATCAGATGGGCTTTCCTCCTTCACCCCCAACTCTCCTATACTCATGGTCAACAAGTTCATTAAAAACTTTAATGCTTTAAGATAAATGGACCGCTCATGATGCATTGTATTACTCAAAACAAAACATCAATTGGGGACTTTACAGACATTTTACTACCTGAACCCATTACAACCAATTATGCAAGATTTAAATTAACAAATTGTGCTCCACATAAAAAAACACACCATTAATGAATTGGTAAAAGAGAAAGTGAAACCAATCCACATATCAAGTAATAGAAAGCATGATTATTGTATTTTTCCCCGAGCTATCTGGAGATGATATTAGATTACAGTAGACTGGACTGTATTTGGCGTTCACTGTGATATTTCTTGGCTTTATTTGTTTGCACCACAAGCAGAAATACATTAAACATTCAACTCAGGCAACCAAAAACACTGGAAAACAGTGTGATAGAGTTTCTGGTCGAACGTCGTAAATCATAGCTTTATAAAAATTGGCATCAAACAAAAACATATTTGGCGACCCACAAATGTCCCGCAACAAATCCCCAACATTATCAGTTTACTAAAACTTTTGCAGGGCGGGCCTCACTATCCAAGTGTTTCAGTTATCTTGAGCAATACTTTGCTTTTTTTCCAACCCCAACTCTCCCCAATGAGTATCACTATGTCTTATTTCACTTTATGCTGAAGGACACTGACACCTACAGGTTGAGTGAAAACTGTGCTGCGTGTCCAGAATCTGAGAGGAGTAGTATTTTCTACTCTGGTCATACCTTTTTAAATCAACAGAAATAGCTTTTGGAATCCTTTCTAGATGAAGCCCTTTTTCGGTGGACGATTACATCTGTGATTCAATTAAGGACTTGTCATAACTTGATGCTACATTGTATACCCCACATTGCAAATGTTAAAACCCTGGTGTTTTAAATATCAGACACTCAAGATTCAATACTGTCTGTATGTTGGTCATTTATGTAAAACACTGACTCTTACAATTGTGTGCTCAAGCTGCAGTAAAAGGTAATTTCATTTCAAGAGACAAATGCAGGGTTTTGTGAAAAGTAATAAAAAGGGGGATCATTACAAACAGACATTAAAATGTAGAAATATTGATTTGAGCTTTTGCAGAAATTTCGGAACATTATCATCCACACTTTGCAGAGAGCTGGCCAAAGAAGAACTATTATATTTTGAAATAAATCCATCTTTTCCATTTCTTTATAAAAGGGCTTTTTTTTTTTGTATGTATATTAACGTGTCTCGTTAGATATGACAGCCACCTTATAATTCAAAAGTTCAAACATGTTAATAAGTGGTGACCATTGGTCCATAGCTATAGCTAGTAGTATAAGTGGCCATAATGGTATTTTGTGTGATTCTGAATGACATATACTGTACAGTGTGAAATAAATGATTGAACTACATTATTGCAAAAAAAAGATTTTTTCATGTTGAAATAAAAACATGCAATAAAAACACATTTTTCTCACTGTCTCCCCCCTTTTCATTCTCCCTTTTACACTCAAGCAACCTTCAAAATACAAACAACTTATCTAATCTCTTATCAAATAGTCTGAGTAAATTTGAAAGTAAATTTTTAAAGTCCCCAAATTCTTTGGCTGACTGCAACCTCCACAGGTACAGTCCAACTGCTCTTAATTAAATGATTCTGTTATGTCTAACAGTTACTGTGATAGTGACCACTCACCATACAATCTTTAAATGATCTTTTAGTTCATAAGGAAAAAGCTTACATTACTCTGTGAAATGCACAATAATTGCAATGAGCGGGTGACAAAAGACAATAATGAGTGAAAACTTGTCAGTTATGAATACACAAGAGAGGGATTGTAATGCAAGCTATTCTCTTCTGACCATGTTATGTTTATGATCATCATTATTATTATTATTATTATCATCATCATCAATAATGCTGTTGTTGTTGTCTTTTACTTGGATGCAGCTTCTAGAAAATTATTACATTTGTCTAAAAAAAAAAAAATCACAAATATTCCATAAATGCATTGGCATGTCTTCACCACAAGGGGGTAGAGGCACATAAACTGAACCAACTGACCTGAGTCGGCTATCTGAAGCAGACTTCAGCTGAACACTGCTGATAATGTCACAAAAACAATGATGGGGGACATCTGCCAAATGACCTTGATGCTCTTTTCTCTCGCTATCACCCCAATGCCATTCCAACTCTCTGACCTCATTTCAACCCAACCAGAACCATCACTGAGCAACGTGCCAGATACTGCAGGCCAAAAAAAGTGCACTTCATGAGTGTTTATGTGTTTTGCTGTTGTGTCCGGAGGCTACTGTTGTGTGGATGCTGCTTCTGGCATGGCTGATGTTTTTTGCTGGGTTCATGGGGTTTCTTGCAAGGCCACATGCTAAATAGAGGAGGAACCAAATGGAGCATCTGGATCTGTGGCTTGTAATGGCTGTGGGTTGGTAAGATAGAAAATGAAAGGGGGAAAAACAATAAAGAAAAGGAGAGGGGCAGAAAGTAAATGATTGTGTATGAGAGACGCACACAAACAGCAGTGGAGAGTGTCTGTTTGTGTGTAGATGCTTTCAGAAACATGCATTTGACGAGGCAACAAGACCAGAGACTGAGGAAACAAGCACAACAGAAAGGAAGGAGTAAAATATTCAGACAAACAGCACAGCAGGGAACGGTGGAAAACAATAACGGATGAAAAAAAAAGGATCTGGGTGGATAATCACATGAAAGCCAGCGACGACAAGATTCAGCAGCCTGAAATAATTTACATTGCTTTACTGTTGACAAAAATAGCTAGATGTACAAGCATGCATTCTGATAAACATTAAGAAGACAATAAAATTTTTCTTTTGGAAATGGGATTACCTAATTTACCGCATGCAAATCATAGAAATTCCAATCGAACAAATATTCCCTTTATCTACAGTATCTATGGGGGTCAGGGGTATGTTTTTTTTGTTGGTCTTATAAACTGTAAGCTTAATATCCAAACGCCTGTGAAACTTGTTTTGGAAGTCTAAAATATGATGTTTCATGCTTTGTCCAATGTTTTAAAGCACCCATATGAACAAGCAAAACTTCAGTCTTCCTGTCAAGTACAAAACACATTTCCTCTCCCTTGTTGCTCACTCTCCTACTGTCAAACGCCAAACACTCTTCCTATCTTTCACGCACATGCAGCTAAATGTAGAGCATCAAGAAACCTATAGGAGATGAATGGATGCTTTCGGCAGTGCCTTCCCGTTGGGAATTTGGAGCAAAGCAGGAACATTGCTTTTTCAGCTGCTGGGAAAGAGAAAAACTTGCCGGGTCTGACCGCAGAGAGTGGGCCGCGGCTGTGGCTGTGGCTGAGACCCCTGCTACTGACCCAAGGAGCAGACAGTAAAGCCCGGGTGTAGGGGAGTTCAAAATGCGGTGGGTCCTGAATGTGAGAACACTTGTATAACATTTTCATAAGTAGGATAAATCCTGGAGGACAGCGTTTTCTATATATCTGCGCTGTTTAGCACAGTCATTTAATCTAGTCAGGGCAGAACAGACAGAAAGAAAGGGGGAAAGAAAGAAGTATTCATGAACACCGGAGGATTTACTGTCAGCACATGGTTTGCTTGGCTGGTGTCTGGTTTATTATATCTGTTCAGTAAAATACAAGAAAACTGTGTCTCCTGAGGTGGAGAGCCAGCATGGGGGGGTGGGAAAGGGGGAGAGTCACGTGCACACACATGAGGAGAGAGAGAGAGAGAGAGAGAGAGAGAGAGAGAGAGAGAGAGAGAGAGAGAGAGAGAGAGAGAGAGAGAGAGAGACCTGATGATTAGCTACTGTTTCCACAAGTGCCATAGCTACCACTGAAAATCACCAGATGACAAAAGACAAAACTTGCCTGTTTCCATTATGGAATTTGCACTGTGTTTTGAGCAGGAGGGGGGAAACAGTGACGACAGGTTCAGGGCTGCGACTAAACAGAGGGTTGGTTTGTGCCTTAATCCCCTCCAGGAGTCACCTGTGAACAGTTAAGACACAGGAGACTGGGGCCACATCAGTTTCCAGGTCCCCTCAGAGGAGCCATATAGTCTTTAAATGAAAATTAATTTGTTTTTTGATGTTACCTTGATAGAGGTTTATTGCTCTAATGATGAACAACTGGCGATAATGCAGAAACTATTCTAAGATACATACAATACAATGTTGTTGTGTTGTTTTTTTTTTTTTTACTGTATCTGAGAAGAAAAATCGAGGACGATTTTATTGGGTCATAAATGAACTCCTCGATAATTAGATGCAACAAGTTCCATTAAGAGAATTACGTTGTTTGCTCGGTGTGCATTCGAGAATAACAGCAAGTTTCCCGACACAACTTTTCTTTTACAGTAATAATAATAATAATAATAATAATGCTTTTTTTCGAGGCACCCCGGGACAACGTGCAGCATACGTATACAAACACACAGAAAACAAATGATTGAAATGAAACAATAACAATAAAAATGAAAAAGTTATAGTCGTAAAGGTTAAAAAAAAAATAATAATAACAAAAAAGTGCATCGTTCTGTCTCCACTCCTGGGCAGTAGACAGCGAGGTCCGGGCTCGGCGCGGTGGGCCGTTTCCAGCCCCTGGCGGGGGCGTGGTCAGGAGCAGCGCTCTTAAACGCGGCCAAGTTGCGGATAAAATGTCGCTAAGCGATGCCGAAGAGGCTTTGGTGCGAAAATCTCGTACGCAGGAGGATCCAGTCTCTCAGCCTGGCTGAAGGAAGCATTTCATCTTTTAAATGCCAGCCGTCAGCCGGTCAGCCTGAACTTTCCACATCACTTTGAAGAAGGATTTTTTTTTTTTTTTTCGCCCCCAAGTTTTCTCACAGCCGGATCACTTTCAGGATATCAAGCAGCGAACACCATTCCAATTCATTAAAAGGTAAATTACATGAAGTGTCTAAATGAAATCACTCTATTTCTATTTTGGTATCAATTACTCCTCACATTTTCCATTCGACTCTGTCTGTGAGGCAGCATGCATACCAAAAAGTTTGGTAATCTACGTGGACGCGCAGATTTATGATTGCAGTGCGCGGATGTCATTCTGCGAACATTACTGCATATGTTGGAGCTGTAATGAGATCTACAATGCAATATCAACACCTCTAAAACTCGGAGACTCAGACACCCCCCCCCCCTCTAATTAAAAAGAAAAGTTTTATTGTAGTCGTGCGACTTACTTGATCTGTAATCCACACTTTCATATTCCAATTTTACCGGTTTTCCATTAAAAAAAACCCATTGATGCTATCCTAGGCTCTGAGAGTGTTTCAATACCAGTATATATACTATTGCAATTAATTAATTAATTCGTTAATTAATTAATTAATTCTTTAATTAATTAATTAATTAACTATTAATTTCAGTTTTTGTTTGCTGCACCTCTTTTGCCAGCCAGCTTGCATTGTACATAATGAAGGGTGTCTTTCTGTGCCCCCTTGGCTCACTTCACGCTGCATCTTAGAGAGGATCACTGGCACTTACCAAGATGAGACGTGTTTCCCCACACTGGATGAAGGGTGTGTCCCTGCTGCTGCTGCTGCTCCAGACGGCCATTTCCATGGTGATGCCTCCAAACTCCACCGGCTGGCAGCAGATTCTGGACAAGTATCTGGATGAGGACGGCGACTGGTGGGAGGCCAAGCAGAGGGGAAAGAGGGCCATTACCGACAATGACGCTCAGCTCATCCTGGACCTTCATAATAAGCTCAGAGGGCAGGTCTACCCTCCCGCCTCCAACATGGAGTACATGGTAAGTGGATAGAGGATGAAGCGGGGCACAATTACACTTACTGTTCAATACTCCTTCATGCAGTTTGTTTGACCACATTCTGAACTTAAGACCATGTAACTGTACACACAGGGGCCAGACCAGCTGGCACTTGTCCCACTTGGCCCTCTTACAAATAGCATGCCAGCATCTAAGCGCCTTCACACACGAACCATCCCACACATTTGTCCGCGGCCATGTGACTGACTGTTTTGCTAGAGGAGAATTCCTCTCACCTGCCAACGATCACATTACTACTGCCTTTTATATTTTCAAACTCATGCTAAGAGATTTGTTTGACTTTATCCGTCGGCCCTCACGTGTATGTACAACGCCGGATCACTTTTCACTGTGCAATTAAAATTACCGAGGCTTGTTTTACCAGCTGTCTCACCCCCCATTGAACACACACACACAAACCACACACCTTTTGAAAGTCAAGTGCTCCACAGTCAGCCGCCTGGAACATGTGCAAATACACGACATGTGTTGGCGTTGCTTGACCGCCGTTGTACAATGCTACCAACAGTATTGGGAGGCTAAAAATCAATATAGCATGTAGAAGGTAATGAGTTTTTATCGTTCTTTCATCTTGACTTAAAAGGGCTACAGAACAAAAGGTAGTATTATTCTATGGTGAAAGCAAATAAACAGTTCCTACTGGGGGCAATTGCTGGACTGTGTAATTGTATAATTACAAGAGTTTGGATCCAGGACCCAGTGTGTACGTGTGTGTATACATGTGTGAAAGCACCAGTCTGCTTGGCAAGGCCTTGGTTGAGGCACACTTTTCTAGAGAAACGCTGAGCCAGCAGCACACTGCTCATTTCTACTGTCTCCTGTTACAGTTGCCTCTTTTTTTGTTTTGTTTTTTTACCTCAGGGGCAACCAGGGGTGAAATATGGAGAGGCATGCAACAAGAGTACGTGAGGTTGAAGACAGGGAGTAAAAGTTGGCAAGGAATTGGTAAACAAAAAAAAAAGAAGTCTAAAGATGATAAATTGCAAAAGGATGGGGGGGGGGGTAGAAGGAGGAAGAGAAGAGCCAATCAGGTAATTGAAAAACAGACAAGGAGGTTGAATTCAGGATTCTAGAGGCAGTAAAAGGTATCAGTGACAAACACTGGACAATCGAAAACTTAAAATGTGTTCAATCTTTTTGTTTTTAGTTCTGCAGACGGGAGTAATTCTGTCGGGGAAAAAGACGGCTCAGGTCACATGTAATTTGGATTTCACAGGTTTTCTACGTTGGATTGGCTGTATTTTTGTGATTGTTCTGTCTGTTTCTAACAGCTGTCACCTTTCAGAAACCTCACAACTTCCATATAGTGGAAGATTTCATAGTCTCGCTGCTCTGTTGACACACTCAGGCATGCAGATGCAAACCAATTCCCTTACGTCCTTGTGCACATACATAGCCATTTGTCTGTTGGCTGTTATCGTCTCCCATTGTATTAAACCATAACCCAGCTGACCCTCTGTGGTGATCATCACAAAGACTCAAAGATAACATCAATTCAAATCCCCCTTTCACTTTCAATCCCCTTGCAGTCCCTCTCTCCCCCTGTCCCTCTCTCTTATCCCTGTGGCTCCGTTCCCATTCTGTCATTATCCAACACAGAGGCCCTAAAATTCCCTTGGATAAGCATTCACACTCTGTAGTGATCTACAAAGCTTCAATAGGGGACAGCGGTTCTCACTCGAATGTTGGCCCACAGGTATAAACAGAGAAGTGTCAGCATTTGAAGCACTGTAAGACAAATAGATGGCATCTTGGGAGAAAGACCTCACCTGCTTTGATGTTTAACTTGGCTCTGCCGGGCTGCACTCAGGTCTGGAGGTTGGCCCATCAGGGTCTATGGGGATTAGGTGGATTTTCAGATAAAACTATAATGACATTTTTTCCCTGTTTGGGATGCATCAGAGTCATGCTCATGTTTATCATTTTAATTATTTGTTGGTTAATGTGGATGTTCCAACTTCAATAAGCTCAAAAAGACAATAATTAAAGTCTAGACTAATTTCCCAGGATGCTCAATTATGGAAATGTGGACAAGCCTCTGACTCAAAAAGATGAGGAACAAACAAGGGATTAAAAAAGGGAGAGGAAAAAACTGAATCCTGAATAGTTGCCTCAGTGGTCCCTACTTTCTGAAAAGTGATTTCAACAGTGTCTTATTTTTTTTCCCCAGGACATCACCTTAGTAGCTGTTTTTCAAACTTCTTCAGAAGCAGTGAAACAAGTCTTCCCGGTTACTTGGTCATTTTCTCAGCAACACCTCTCTTGGTTAACATCAGAAACCCCACGAGGTAGTCGTTCCACTGAACTGGGTGAAGTTGCGTCTGATTATAAAGCAAACATGAGAGGATAAGCTACTGTATAAAATGATGGGGAGATGTTCTACCCCTGTCAGGTGAAACAAAGTGTGATGTGCCTCACACCTGCCATACATTCCCATGATCAGCAGGGGGCAACTCCACTAGTCTGAAGGGTAAATAACTAACAGGGGCTTAAACATGGCTCACTACTTTCCTTATGAGTTTATGGTGACACCCCCTATTTTCAATTTCATGAGACGTCCCCATGTTTTTGTTAGTTGTTGCCCAATTTAGAGGAAAATAGAAATGGAGCAAGTTGCGACCATCTCACAGCTAAAGCATGACAGAGGACCTCTGCCATTGCTCCAAAATCCAAAACTTGTTGAACTCGGAAAAAAAAAACAGACAAACAAAAAAAAGAAATCACATCGAATTTAGTAAAAAGAAAGTGTGTTAGAAGAAATCAGTGGTTCAGTTAAAAAGTTTCTCCAATGCAACATTGATTTATTACTTGGCTCATCATTTTAGTAAATATTTCCAGTCACTGTTTTTTGGGCGAACACTGGCCAGCTGGAAACTTTAAACACATTGCACAACATATGCATCAAATCAGAATCTTAGCTTTTACTTTCTCGCATAGAAGCAGTGTCTATCTGGGTTTTCTTTGCTGTGTTTCTTGCAGAAAAAACTTGGTTGCATAGCTTTCATTCAGGATTTAGGCAAACCCATGACAAACAATCTACAAATTTCTGTTTTTCTCCATTAAACTTATCGTGTTTATTTTGATCCCCATTTTTCCGATACACGTATTTTCTTCTAGCTTTACTTTCCCAGATTCCCGCTGTTTTTTTTTGTAGTATTTCTCTGCATGCATTATTGATTACAGACCAGAAAAGCCAAATGTGCGAAGGAAGGAAATGTGCCCCTATACACTTTGGAATGTAACCAGAAGGACAAAAAAAACCTGCTGCAAATGATGTGTTAAGCGAAATAAACAATGCTCTGTGCAAAGCGCTGAAAGACTTTAGCAGAGGTGTTTTTCTTTATGGGCCTCAGCGGAAGTGCAGTGTCAGACTTGAGCGCTAGGCACAGGGAGACTTAGTTATTAGAGCCAATGTTGCAAAAGACAGCACAATAATTCTGTGCACATTCATTACTTGAAATAAATGAGTGCTGGTTTACTCTTCAAATTACACAATTGACATTTGAGAGCAGTCGAATGATATGAGGAAGTTGTGGCTTCTTTCTGTTATGGTTTTAGATATTCTTTTAGAACACATAACAAATAATGTCTTTGCAATACAAGACTGTCCTTTTCCCAAGACTTCATTACTAGTTTTGGTCATTGCCTGCTGCCAACCTACAAGAATCGTGGTCACCGCTAAATGCTTCTGCATCCATGACCATTTATTAATGGTCAAAATCATAGTGTTGACCCCACTTAAGTACAGAATGTTCTATGTGCTGTGGTTTGAGAAAATTGAAGGGAAAAATGCCATTGGAATAACTTTCCTCACCATTCTTGTACAACTGAAAATGCCCAGACTTACACTGTTCAGCATCATTAGCTATTATGGAAGCAAAAAAGGACTATCGGGGTCTGCAGCATGGATACGGCACATTAGTTCGCTGCTTGGAACCACAAGAGGTGATTTCTGAACCAAGATATGCTTCCTGGCATACAATTGTCACAACAGGTGTCATAGCCCTGTTACTATCACTTATCATCTGACTTCTGTGTGCAAGACAGAAAAGGACATCCATTGATTTGGGGGATTGGCATACAGGTAAATTCAATCGAAGAGTCATGGCTGAAAAAGTGGTCACACATGTTTTTATGTATTTATCCAGATAGACCACACAATGGAATTCAGGGGTAGTGAACTTAGTGTCAGTGATTTAAATAAATGTGTCCACTCAACAGTGAACAGAATTCCGAGAAAGAGCTGAAGAAACTGTTTGGAGTTGAGGGTTAATTTTCAGGGGCTGCCAGACATCCTGTTGTTAGTTAGGTGTGTGTTTCTGGAGTAATGCAAAGAACAGCAGTTATTTTTGGTGGGAATAAGGGGGTGACAGACAATGGAGGAGGTAGCATTGGATTTGGGGAAGTTATTTTGGGGATTTGTCAAATGAGATTTGAATTAGAGTCCCATATAACTTCCAGGGCCCAATGAGTGCCATTGGAATACACGTGACACCTCCGAAATATACTAATTCTTGTGCTCATGCATACAAACACATATTTATAAACCCGCAAGATGATTTTTCCTAGAACCCTTTTATATGAGGCATCCAGCACAGAAGGTGAAATTAAAGCAATTAAAGGAACATACTGTACCATGTCCTTCAGAGGACCTACAGCTGGTGTTATTTTATGGTAGGATATAGGTCAGCAGAGAGGAAGGACACTTTGCATTCCCAGAAAACTCCAAAATGGGGAATATTCCTTTAGTATCACCCCAGATGCAAATGTAGCTGAGAGGGCAATTCAGAGAGAGGTATAGTCTTGCACCCAGACATCTCCCCACAGCCATGTGGAAGGTATTACTCAAGGGAAAAACAGCTTTTGCATTTTTTAAATATCACTGCATCTTACAGAGAAACCCATCTGGGGCAAGTCAGCTGAGCAGAAATGAGCAAGTCAACCATTTCTTTACGCAGCAGATCAGTGCTGTATTGCACTGCAGCAGCCCCCATTTTTGATGGTACCTGATAAGTTACACTCAATCATTTTGTGTTCAGATAACACATCACACTCATGACTGCTGAACAAATATTGTGTTGGCCAATGTCTCCTGTTACTCTCCTCCCGTTCTATGAGTTGACAACATACCTTATGGCCATGTGTCACAATGAAAGCAGCTCTGGATTTCATTGCATTTACAGGTTACGCACGATACTTCATCAGTCAACCACTGACTTGCCTTTTCAAATCATTTTCTTTGCAGCAATGGGACACAGAGTTGGAGCGTACAGCAGAGGAGTGGGCTGAGACCTGTTTGTGGGAGCATGGTCCTGCAGGATTACTGCCGCAGATTGGGCAAAATCTTGGTGCCCACTGGGGAAGGTGAGTAATAATTTAATATATACTAACCAGCCAATTAATTAAATGCATTGGTAAAGAAATGTAGGGGAGAAATTGAAACTTGAAACCATAACGTCTGACGGATCCTATCAGTCAGATATGTCCCTTTTTTATTCGTCATGCCCAACAGCCTGTATCACCAACAGTGAATTAAAAATCGATAAATTACAGATGTTGCTGGCATTGTTATCATAGCCTGCAAATGTTGTGCATTTAAATTCTGCTCTCCGTTTTCAACACTAGCCTCTGCCTGCTTGGTGTAAATCAATGGCCATGTGGTGATTTTTTTTTGGGGGGGGGCATATGTCAAGTCTAGTCAAGACAGGCTTTTGTGTGTATCAGATCTTAATTCAAGTATATAAGCAAAATCCAGGGCTCTGAAATGTATTCGTCACCTGTGCAATTTGGAAAAAAAAGGGAGTAAAAGAAATGTGGCAGATCGAGAATGTAATTTAAATTTGTGGTATCTATGCACCCTTGATTGGTGGTAATCCATGCTGCCGTGTTGCATTTTGTAAACAAATAAAGACAATTCTAAATAATGTTACTCGGTGTAGTGAATATCTTCACTACAAAAAATGAAATGTTCAGATAACCACATTTCTCTAAGGCTAACATAACTGACGCAATTGCTATTCACTCAACGTAAGCCTCTGGACATTATCAAGGCTTGTATCTTCCCACCTTTTGTGTGATTCCAAGGTTACTGTTAGTAATGGTATTTATGGTAAACCGTTGAATGACCGCTGAATCTGAATGGATTTTCTACCCATCTTGTCACCTATCTGCAAGTCATAGCTAAGAGATGTCTATACACTCACACAGATTCATACGAATCAACCAAATTATTTCACTAATGTATATACAATATCTGGTGTGAAATAGCTTTACCACACAGTGTAAGACATTTTTTGAAATTGTGGAAAGAAATGGGCAAGAGACAACAGACCGAATATTTTTGAAATCACCATACTTTACTTAATAGTTTCCAATAAATAACTGAATAAAAGATGTCAAATGAGGCCTTATACTGAGTGAGCCAAGAGTCAGTTGGAGGAATAGCATGTCTGTGGCTGGGTGTGCTCAGCTTCTCTTTCCTGAGTGTGGTGAAGCCAAGACTTTGACGCCAAGGACTGCTGTGTTGCTACTGTTTGCTGCATCAGAGGTACTGAAGTCAGTGGCAGTTCTGCCTTATTTGGTGCCAGTGGCCAGATCATGCCAGTAGACAGACTGAATTCACACCAACCCACACCTGCATACCATTAGCCCATCACCATGCAATTCATCATACACCACAAATAAAGACCACACCCACAGGACACATACTGGATGTCCGAACAATAATAGTGTTGACCACTGGACTGAAAGCAGACTAGTACAAATCCACCCAGTTACATATTATTGTAACTTGCATTTGTACCTCACTGCATTTTTGTTGAGGAACAGTTAAATTAGCTCTGAGCTGTTGGAAGGGAGAAAGAAAGTAAATCACAATGTAAGTTTTCAAAAAGTTGGTTTGAACAACAATCTTATATGTCATACATTAATGGTGACCCTAATGTCATGTACCTTCAAATTGTTTTCAAAGACAAGCAGTAAGAGTTGAACTAAATTTGATTCAAACTCCAAGATAAACACAGACACAAGGCATTGCTATGTGGAAAATTGTCATCATATTTATAAAAATATTACTCATTCTCTCCAGGTATCGTCCACCCACGTTTCATGTGCAGGCCTGGTATGATGAAGTGAAAGACTACTCCTTTCCTTATCCTCAGGAGTGTAACCCTTACTGTCCCTTCCGATGCTCTGGCCCAGTGTGCACACATTATACACAGGTAGCGCCGCCTGGATCGTGCAGTCATTAGAAGATACTTATCGACCAAAGCTATAATGCAATAAATGTAATTTTATTTTTTGACTGTCTTGTCTTTTTTTTAAGCTCGTTTGGGCCACTAGCAGTCGGATTGGCTGCGCCGTCAACTTGTGTTATAACATGAATGTGTGGGGCCAAATATGGGCCAAAGCTGTGTATCTTGTCTGCAACTATTCACCAAAGTAAGCACATTTGTTGTACAGTCCTTTCACAAATCCATGGCTTAAAATGATTGCAATATTTATATCCTTTAATGTGACAATATGTTTCTTTTCCAAAATTTGAGTCAGAATCCATAGTAACTACTGTTGAGAGACATTCTAAGTTTGTGTGAAAGATTTTTTTTTCATGACTTCAACAGAGGAAACTGGTTGGGCTACCCACCATACAAACATGGGGCTCCCTGCTCTGCATGTCCTCCTAGTTATGGAGGGCGCTGCAAGGACAACCTCTGCTACAAAGGTGTGTGTGTCTTCAAAGACAGGCAATGAAAAACCTGAGAAAATATTTGCTCATTAAACCCTTTGACTTTTTTGAAGATGGCAGTTCATACCCTATACAAGAGGAAACAGAAGAAAACAATTTCATTGAGCCAGAGGCCCCCCGTGCTCCACAGAAACCCTGGCCCAGGGTCTCCAAACCGGAGACTCCGAGTTTTCCAGCCCCCACCAACCCCCCCACAGAGGACCTGCAAAAGAATGAGGTGGTCAACACACAGCAGATGTGTAAGCTGCCATTTAACTGTTTATTCTGGATCTAGTTTCTTTTCAAAATTCGGTGGTGTATGATCTGGTTTTTGGGTTGGGGGATGCAAGTCATAAGAAGAATTGTATCAGACAAGATCTATAAGTGGCAGAAGATGGATGGATGGATGAAGATCTAAAAGGGGAAAAACAAAACGAAACATAATTTTCCAAAATTAGTGAATGGTTGCTTGTTTAGTTCTGAAATGGGAATAATGAATACAGAGAATGGGGGGGGGGGGGTTCAACGGCATTATTTTTCTTGGAATTTATCTTAAATTGCCTTGATGTTCTGTTGCCTTTATCTGTCATCTCCCTGACTAACCCTGACAGTTTGTGAAGTGTACTTAATATTGCAAGAAGGGAGAGGAGGTCTATTTTAGCATGATTCCCCAAGTGTGTTTGCTTTTGGCCGGCTGAGTGGGGTGAGAGGGGCTTGCTGTGGTTTTTTAATGGTTTCCTCTTTGCAGTCCAAGGGGCCTGTACATGTAAGATGAGACACTTCCTCCTGTATTGCTGACCACCCTGAACATTTTTTGCACGATATTTGGGAAGAAAAAAAGAAAAACTGTCACAACAATAGCATTTGCTGGTGTCACACAACTAAGGCTCATTGAATTTGCTCATTTGTTGCAGAGCTGCATAATGGTGCATGGCCATTTCTGTATTAGCATTTAAAGACTTTTATGCTAATGTGTTCCAGCTCAACTTGTGACCTGTGACACGAAACTTAGAGATCAGTGTAAAGGAACACCATGTAATAGGTATGGCTATGATGAAATTTAGATGTCAAAAAATGTCTACAAAGACAATGGCAATTCTTTAACCTATTCTGACTGTTAATCCATAGATATGAATGTCCAGCTGGATGCCTGGATGCTACAGGAAAAGTTGTTGGGACGGTATACTATGAAATGGTGAGACACAAACTGGTTAGATTGACAGCGATGGGATGCAGAGCTCCTGGCGAGCCATTGTGCACAAAATTGACATCCTAATTGCAGTGCAATTGTACACACACATATATATGTGTGTGTGTGTGTGTGTGTGTGTGTGTGTGTGTGTGTGTGTGTGTGTGTGTGTATAAAATTACACTGCATAATGAATAAATATATTTATTATGTCTGTACAAGTATATGTACATATAAGTATATATCTGCCTGTAACATTGGCATTTTTTTTTCGCAGCAATCCAGTGTATGCAGAGCTGGTCTACATGCTGGTGTCATTGATAATGATGGAGGGTGGATGGACATTACACGACATGGAAGACAGGACTTTTTTATCAAATCTTTCAAGAATGGAGTCCAGACAGTAGGGTGAGACACTGATATTTGGCTTTTGATATTTGGCATGTCATTTAACCTTCATTATATTACAAAGACAAAAAGTGACAATAGTGTGATGCTGAACATGTTTTTCCTGGACAGAAAATATCAAAGTGCTAATTCCTTCACAGTCTCCAGAGTAGCAGGTACGTGTATTCACTTGTTGGCCATGCTTAGATAATCAGAGTGCAGTATTTCAAATGAAATGGTTACAAGCCAACATTTATTTCCGCCTTTTAGTAAGAGCAATCACGTGTGACACTACAGTTGCACAGCTGTGCCCATATCAAAAACCTGCGAGACACTGCCCAAGGTATGACCCGCATTTGAATGTCTCTGTCTCTAATATTACATTATCTGCTTGTTGATGTGAGCTGAAGTAATCGATTTTGTTCCTGTGTTCTTTTTAGATTATACTGCCCCAGAAAGTGCTTAGAGGAAAACCCCAGCATATCCAGAGTAATTGGCACGGGGATATACTCTGATGTAAGTCTATGCTAGTCCAGAGTAGATATCTACTGGTGTTCAAACTAAGTCAGCCTTTCCCAGATATTACTCTTCCTCTTGTGTAATTCTGTAGAAGTCCAGCATATGCCGGGTGGCGGTCCATGCTGGAGTCATCAGGAACAGTGTAGGAGGTTACATCGACGTGATGCCAGTGGACAAGCGGAAACACTATATCGCCTCATACCAGAACGGCATTGTCTCTGAAAGGTATAAGGGATCTTTATACCTTAACTAAAATGTACCCTGAGGGAATGTATTTTAAATTAAAAAGTCACTCAAAACTGAATATTAGTAATGCCTTATGATGTTTTTTTCCCCACATAGCTTGAAAGCAGTTGTGACATCATTTTCTAACCAAGAAAAATACATAGACCAAACTATTGGGATAAAGAAAATGTGAATGTGTTTATTGAAAGATACAAAATGACAGTTAAATTAATTTTTGACTTAAACGATATTCCTTTTTTTGGCTGCCAATCATTCCCCTCTAGGAGTATAAGGTCGAAAACACATCGATTTCTGAGTAAATGTTTTTGCAACAGGTATAAAAATACTTGATGCTTCCTGATGTGAGTTTACTATAAAGTTCGAACAAATATTGTCATCACTGAAAATGTATGAGAGGTATTAATTTTAAAGAATGAAAACTGGTTCTGTATCTGCAGTCCATTTTAGATATTGTTAAAAGACCAGATTTTGTAGTATAGGGGAGGAATAGTAAGAAAACAATGAGGCTAAGGTAGGAAAAAGTTTTTCTACTCTTTTCCCTTGCGGACCTTAATCTTTTAAAGTACAGGGAGTTCATTCAACTGCTCACATGGTCAACATAGAAGGCTAATTAGTACTCTTCTTGTCATTAATTGCTGGAAATTTTGAAAGATGAAGACAACTGAATCCCTTCATCACCTAGATTTGTTTGTAAGTCCTAGATGTCAGTAATGAAGCAAAGGCTTTAACCAGTAACAAAAGAAAAACAAGAATATATGAATTCAATTGGGAGAATCCCACAATCATTGTATACAGAGGCATTTGAGTGACATTTTAGGCCGTTATATGTTGCTCTAAATAATGTGTTGTCAACGCCTAAGTAGATAAAGATAAAGAGTGTAATCATTTTCTTTGTTTTAAAAAAATGTAACTGAAATGAATTTGTGCTCTCTAATTTTGCACATGTATGAATCAATTGATATTAAATTCAAATTACATATATTAGAAAAAGCTTTAGATTTTTTTTACCACAGGATTGATATCTTTTATCTTAAGTCAATGAAAATCATTTAGATCTATAGAACGTAAAGCAAAACTTTGACAGCAAATAACTTACCATATTGTGATAGTGTCTATTTGCACAATGGAAGAAAACACTACTGGTTTTTGAAAACCACTGACAATATTCTCCTGATATGGTGTACTTTGCTATTTCTCCTCTGTATTAATTCCTGATGGAGAGTATTCAGGAAAATGAGAACTCTGTCACACAAAAACCACAATGGTGACCAAAGTGACATTGATCTATTTCTATCACAAACCAGACAGGAAGAAATGGATCAGTAATTTTGAAAAGTGGGTCACGAGCAGGATGGCTTCTCTCCTCCGTGCAGTGGCGACAGAGGCAGCCCAGGGAAGGCTTAATCTGATGGCTTCCTTCACAGTTCAAATTACTAAGATACTAATTCACATGGGACTCAAATGATCACATTAACTCCTATTTGGAGAAGATATAGCAGGTTCAGACACCCTCCAAATTGAATAGCAAAAGGATAGTGCTATAAGTAGAACCCGGTACTACTAAAATATTGATAGATATGTAATCATGAAAAATCTAATTGGCACCTAAGCGAAACTCCTAGTCAGAGACCACAGCACATTTAGACCCAGGAGCAGCCGATCAACTTTACAAGATTTACATCTTCTGCATATATAACTTTTCCCATGTGTCTTGAACAGAAGGGGTGAGAGAAAGGTCCCCCTCCCCCCCCAAGTGAACACAGAGACATAGTCGAGTTATATGGAGGCAGTTGGAATGTTAAGAAGCTTAAAATGCAAAAGAGACTCACCCAGTTCATATACTGCATTTCAAATCTGTAAAACTTTCTTTCATTATCCATATTTAGACCTCCTCTGTATTGAAAAGACCAAGTAACTTCAACATTTTGAGCAGGGCTGCATGAAATTAATGTACTGAGCCAGGCTATTTGTGTCAGCTTCGGCATTACTTGGGAAAAGACTAGCAAGCCAAGCACAGACCAACACTGTCATCACAATCATAATTCCTCAAAATTCTTGAGGTCATGAGTCCTAGTGACTGAAAGAGGAAAATTAACTAACAAAGGAAGGAATTTGTGATTGTCTCGGAAAAGATTTTGCTGACGCTAATAAAATGAGAGCATGTCTTGGATCCTTGCTGTGCCAGTATTCAGTGGTATTAAGGCTACAGTTTAGTACCAGGCTGTTTGAAGCTAAAGTGACCCACATACTGTGTAGTCTGTTCCAGTTATTAGAGATATTAAATTACAGGAACTTTGGATTATCTGCAAAATAACACGTTAACGTGATTGGTGAAGAGGACAGAGATGCACAGGCTCATTTATAGTATGGCTTTCCTTTTCTCTCTCTGGCCTCTTACCCTTTTCTCTTCTCTGGGAACAGCATTTATCTGAATGTGCAAAGATGTGCCTGACGTCTTTTGTAATCTTCCCATCATCTATCTGTCTTTTTTGACTCTGCAACACATGAAGTCCCTGTGCTTGTATAGTTATGGTAGTTTATCTATTTTCTCAGGGAGACTCAGCTTCTATCTGTTTGTGTCCTATCTGTCATCGGAGTGTCAGACAACACACTGACGTGGATGTTTCACAGTAAAACCTGAAGTGTATCTGTTTGTGTATGTCTGTCATCTACATCTCTGTGAAAAGAGCCGGGGGACTTTGTATATTTGACAGAAGCCGCGCCCACACTGACTCTACCCCCTTTTCTCTTGTTCTGCAGTCTTCAAAATCCACCTGGAGGGAAGGCGTTCCGGGTGTTCGCCGTGATTTGAGTGACCCAACACAAAGTGCATTTGAGCTGTTGAATGGGTGGTAATCAGAACCAGTTGTCAAACACGATGACTGAAATGTTTCTGCCTTTGCTACACATCAGGGGTTAGAGGTCATCTCCATGACAGCATAAACTGAGCAACAAAAACTTGACACATACATGACAAGAAGCTGTCTGGACCCACCCGCATTGGATTTTTCCTCTCTTTTTCTTTCATCTCTCATGGGAAATTTTGTGAACTGTAAATATCTTTTGAAAGGTTTGCAAATGCTTTATTTTGTACAAGTTTTTCTGTCAATAGTGTTTCATTTGTCGATTTTCCACCATCATCTTTCTTTATCATGAAATAGCTCATTGGATTATAAGTCTAATGATATAGCGTTATGGAGGCACTTCGAGAGAAGTGTCATTTTTGTAATGTTTGGCACATTTTCACTGGTGCTCTACAGAAAGTCCAAGTCATTTTTTAAATTTCTAAGAATTTGGAATACTTTTTTAAGCATTTATTTTTATATGAATATGCTTATTGTATAGCATTGATTTTAGAGGATGCTGCTGTTCCTACTTTCTATTGTTATTTTAATTGAAAGTGATATGTGTTCTTATTGCTGTTTTGATTTTTTTTTTAGATAATGTATTTTAGTGAAAACTCCCTGCAGGCGGGAAGTATACTCATGTCTGAGTTGTCAATCTTTTAAAAACCCAACGTGTTGGACTGACTTCTGTTCAGCTTTCTGAACCAACCGCTGTTTGCGATTGTATCTACAACAGATTTACATAGGCGATCATGCCATTTGTATTTTCGCATTATCCACAAATCTAGTGCATATTTTCTTCCCGTTCTTAGCTTTCTTAGAAGATAGAGTCCTTAAAGAGTAATTCAGTCTATATTATTTCTGTCATATATATATATTTCCTACCTCAGGTTATTAGGAATTGTTCAATTTGCAATATTATAATTTTAATCCCCTCCATTTTTGGCCAGGTATTTGCTTGAGTCAGAGTCAGTTTGATGTTCTAAATGTGTTACACCTTTTGAATCCACCCTTTATTCAATGGTAACCTGGTTCTGTTGCTATAATGGTAAAATCTTGCATTTAAACATACCTTTCACACTTGTATTGTAAAACTGTAAATATCTCAAAATAATATCTGAATGTTAACTTTTTCAACAAAATTCCATCGAATGTAGATCTTTTTCAGAAATACTCGAATGTGTCTGTCAAAATAATATTGGTATTAGGTTTTCTATTTTAGATCTATGGTGCCTGCTATGATTCCAGACAAATTGCACATTTATTCTCCCTGAAGAAGATTTCTTATGAGTAAAATGGTCATAACTCAGATTTTTACTGGTACTGATTAATTCCGATCTCATTTAGCACTGTGCCTTAGACTCACTGTTAGCATTGTCACATTTATTGTACATCTGGGATAAAATTCAAGAGAAACAGTATTTCTAAATCAAGGGCTTGACAGAAAATGGTCCCCTGATAGTCTACAACTGAACAAGAAACATGCAAATGCCATAAAATGAATATACTTGGGAAGTCAAGGAAGCTGTTTTCTCAGACAGCTATCAGTGGTCCTTGAACATTGCATCTGATATGGGTCATAATGCCCTCATATTAAAAGTGACAATCTTTGCTAAAATCTTATTGCCAATGAGTCATGTCACATTTGCTCCAAGCCAGTGGATTCACTTGCAGAGCCAAATGCCTAAGATCAAAGTACCTCAGGGAGTCAGTGGACCATTTTTTTTTTTTTTGGGGGGGGGCTGCTTCACAACTGAGCCAAAACCTCTAGAGCTGCTTGTGCTTGTGGCTGCAGCCTGCCATCACCGCAAAACTCCAATAACCATACAGGTTTCTGATTCAGTTCAGACCAAATGTGCCTTTAATTTGAAATATGTCAGCTTTACTCTCAAGGTAAGTCACCAGGGACCGCAGTCGTCACTCCTCATTTGGGTCTGAGCAGCAGTAGTGTGAAATGACCGATCTATAATTGGTTTCACCAGTTATGACACTGTTGTTATGTGGGCTCCAATAGATTGTAACTCATAATGCTGGTCTTTGTTATTCAACAAGCTGGGAGTACTAAATTTTAAATGATGATGGTTTTCAGTTTCTGATCACCACAGTGTTTTAATTAATTTTCGAAGAGTACTTTCCATGTATCCATAAAATTTTCACATGCAGGAGGAATAGATTCAGATATTTGCATCAACAGACATAGATTAGGGGAGGTACATCCTGCTGTTCCCTGTGCTTCCAAATATATGTTTATATCAACGAATACAATTAGTTTTAGGGGTGCTGACTCTTTCTACTTACTGCTAAATTAACTCCGTTGTCTATGTACACGTGTACATTCACTTAGAATAGGGTAGAATATAACTTTTTATAATTTATAATCTTGACATCACACTAAGTTTAAATCCAGTTCCTTGTGTTTAGCTTTGCAGGAAAAATAGCTGCAAAGTGATTGATAGGCAGCCCATGTGCATCCAGGTCCAGGGAGAAAAAAAGAGGCATACATCAGACACATGTCAAAATTCCCAGATGACTGTGGTGATAGGTAGCGTTGATAGACTCTAGAAAATGAAAAGGCAGGAAGAAGAGAGGGAAAGGAAAGTATGAAAATGAGGGGCAGTGGAAAGGATAGAAAGGAGATGCATGACAGTGAAATCGAAGTTCCTTGTCATTTCTTCACAAGTTCACAAAGACAACAAAATTAAAGTAAGAAAGTTTGCATGTTTAGAGAATTGCTTTAAAGTAGCGTAAAAACAGCGTGTCTTCTAAATACTGAGGTGCATCACATCAGTCAAAAGATGTGTCCTCCTCTTTGAACTACCACATATACAATGGTGCAGGAGTGCCCTGAAGACAGATGGGATGAAAGACATGCCTGCAGCGAGCAGGGCCGGCATGGTGCCACCAGTGTTTGGAAACTGTCGTCTAAAATAAGGAAAGCCATTAATAACCTCCTCACTGTGCTTTGCTCAGCTGCAGTCTGGTGCTTCTTGCGAAGCTAAATGTGGCAAAGCATGGCAGCAGACTGGATGACTGTGTCAAAGAGAGACCATATACAGTATGTACCTTTGGAGGAGAAAAAAAAAAAAGGGTGGGGACAGGCAGACGGGGTTTATAACCTATGTGGTTCTGCAGTTGTGTGCAGTTTATATGTGCGCAAATGCTGCATGTTTGGGTTACATAGTACTGCTGGAATTGGATGCTATTCCTCAGTTACTCCCCTGTTTGTTCTTGTGCTAAGTCTATGCTGCCCATCCTACTGTGGGTGGATGGCAATGAGATAGCTGCGATGCATTCAGGGAAGCCATCAGCACCTTGGTGAAAAAGCTATGGTTGCCAGTGGTCATGACTGTGTTCCTTCTTAACAAACCTTTACTTTGGCAGGTGAACAAGATATAAAGTTTGAGAGGGAGGGGGTTTCTTCACACTGTGATCCAAAAATATTAAATGTTCATAGTCACACTGCAAATATGTTTTTGCAAAAATGAGTGGGTATTTATTGGAGAAAAAATAACATTTTAGAGAGTGGAATGATGACTCATGTAATTATTGAGTTATTTTAGGCCATTATGTTTTTAATACAAACCTCTGACAAATCTAGACATAAGATTTATAATTATCATTCATGACCAACTGCATTAACCAGCCCACTCAACTACTGAAACTTGAAATGTGTCATTTGCTCCTTTTGATTCACTACTGTATTCTGTTCAGTTCGAGAATATCTCTAGAATCGCTGGCACCGAAATTAATATAAGTGTCAAAAGACATCACATGGGGCCTTAGGAAACTTGAGTATTTGTTGAAAGATGATTTGTCTTTGCTCATTATTCTGACTCAACAATGCACCCCTTTGACACAGGATCTTTAAATGTGTGACAAGTATCGAAGACTTTTCATAATGCAAAAAAATGTATGCCATTTCTTTGATTTCTTACCAGACAGCAATAATGAAATGTGACCTAATACTGTCAAATCGAAGGTGAATTTCACCTGAATGATGATGACTTGCCAGTATAATCTATAATTTGACTGTTGTGTTGAGCACACTGCCTTTTGGGATAAAATTGCAGCAATGTGAGAGTGCTGAGGCTGCAACACCCATGCTTTGTCCAATGCGTGCTGTCAGGAGGATTGGAATAATCAGACAGCCCTGAATATACCGCTTCAAAACTTGGAAAAAATTAAACATGATCAAAAGCGGTTTCTTTTGTGTATGCATATGTACACAAACACGCAACACAAAAACATTTACTATCAGATTTGTCATTGTAATCACCGTCGCATAAATTGCAAATCAAAACAAGGCAGGTTTATCCCTGCAAAACACTGTGCCTCTTCGTGTTTAGTGATGTGATGTTAGACATCTCATACACATATAGAGATGATGATACTGTGCACCAAAATTACTCCTACACAGTGTGTATTCTGTGTCTTCTTTTGTGGAACAATGTTCTCTTTTTTGCATATTTGTATGACGCTCCTGGCTACTTTAATTGTATGGAAATGGATTTTGATAGTGCAATCCCCCCAATTCAGTTTAATTATTTACATTGTTTTAAAGTGGAAAAAAACGCACAGTAATGCATTAAACCTGCTCCATTTCTTACAACCAAGCGACTTTGGCATATTTATGGTCATTGTCATTTCACTTTGAATTTGGCAACTGAATATGCAAGTGAAACAATATTGCCAGTGTACTGCTTTAACAATTTCTGGTCACTATGGTTTCTTCTGTTTTTTATTATCTTTCTTGACACCAATGATTTATTCATTTCTTTGTGTGAAAATTTAAATTGCAAAACAATCCATCAGGCCTCTCTTTTATTGAATGTATTTTCAAGTTTAATCTCTAAATTGAACATTGATTGCTGCTTGCAAAATGCATTTCTTCTCAAATGAAAGAGCCAAAACCCTTCCATAGATGTAGGCTACATGAAAAAGCCCCATCTGAAACAAGCACTCTTGAATATAGATAGTTATGCTTACATTTTCTTACCAGGAGGGTCTGGCTGCCACCCAGACTCCTTTTGCTATTACAACTTCTCAAAATGAATAATGACAAGTCATCATCATCTGGACAACTAATTCATATCATTCCTTTGGATAACTGGAAACTTTAAAATCCAAGCCAACTAAAATTCAGTTTATTGAAGCATCCCTGTATGTGTCAGAGGGTTGCTTCATAGAACTTATTCCCAATGTTTTTTTCTAAAAGTCAGCTGTCTAAACAGGCAGAGGTTTCCTGTTTATCCTCCAGCTGTGGGTCATCTTGGATTGTGTTAATATTAACAATAACAACCATACTATTGCTATTTTACACCCATCTTAACACACAAAGCTATGGATAACAGAGGAAATTGAACGAGATTCAAATGAAACCTTATCCAAACACAATCAGATGAACAATGTTTATTGCAAACACTTGTTTGCCAGCGAATGAAAAACTAAATGTTAAGAAAGAACGAGAGCTTGGAATAAGAGGTTTGTCAAAACAAAAAGGAATAGTCTACAGAGCAATAAACACAATTAAGTATCATGGCTAAACCCTAAAGCCCTGCATGGCAGACGGGCACAGACACCCCTTTTCAGTCAGTCATAATAGGAGAAAAGGGAAGTGGGAGAGGTTTGGGACAGGGCCTAGAGAGCCAAGGATAGTGAAAGACATGCACAAATAGAATATTGAAAAATGAAAACTAAAAAATCAAAAGTCTGTTTGTACTCAAGCATTTCCAAGGACTCCATTTGTCGCTGCTTCAAATTCCTATTCAATAGGCTCATGAAGAGACATTTTACGGAGGCAAATATACATATCAACATTATGTGACAAAAGTGTACAGCCATATTTATTCTAGGATCATGGACTGGGAGCACAGAGTGCATAATCTGAGAGCTTCGGCGAATCAGGTGCCGGCAATGGTCTGCAGAATCATGTACGAGGCTGCTCCTGGAATCTGACGTCATCACTGACCTTTCATGTATTTACAGAGGAGGTTTGATTTCCACTCGTTTTCCATGCTCACACATGAGCTGTTGAGAAGCAGGCCTTCAGAGTCAAAGAGTACCTTTGTCCCAACCTGGATGGTGAGCAGTGGAGTCATATGCTTCTGCCAATCCCAAAGAAGGCCCACAAGCCACGGCCATTGAGAAAAGCACAAGCATTACCTGTTTTATATTAAATTTGTCAGATTAAATAAGGAAGCCAATGACACGCAGCACTCAAGAGGTGTGTTTGAAATTGGTAAAATGCTATCTCGGCAAGCAGTTTCTCACTGCCATGAAACATCAAGGCCAACTCAAATCTGATTGAGTGGCAATGTCCTTTCCACTGAAATGTCAGAGAACAGTCATTTTTGATGTTAATACTCCTCATTGTATTCTATTAATACCCCCTTAATGGACCACAGGAACGGCACTAGTAGTTACAAACACATCTGATATATTTGTAAGGAATCTTTTAAATGAGAAGCATGTTATGGACTCTAATGCAGAGCTTTAAAGGATCAGACTGTTCTCTGAGAGGAAAGACAGAAGAAAATGTCCTGGCTAAGTGTGCCGAATTTATTTATATATTTTCACACCTGAATGACATTTCAAGCTTCAACCTCATTTTTATTGTGTAATTTGCATTGCCATTTATATAGTTTCAGGCAGCCAAGACACTTGATTAATTCAATGAAAATATCAAATCAATCCGATATCACTCAAGCACCACTCCTATGACCAAAATATATCATAGTCAAAATAAAACAGCAGTTGCCCAGGTCCACTGTTTTCAGAAAACAGTTCACAAAGAGCAAATTTATCTGGAATAACAATATAATTTATTGCAGATGTTTGACAGCCTTCAGAATGGAGGGTGCTCTATCAGATCCACATTGGCTTTTCCAGTGTTTTATGTTGGGTGTTGCAATTTTTTTTGTCTTTGAAGAGGTCATCATCGAAACAATGTGCCATCAAAATGTTCTTTAAAATAACATTGGGGCAATCTGTGCCCCCAGTGCCAGCTGAGCTGTTTGCTAGGAAGACTTTCTTTTCGATTACTATGTCTAAATCTCTCTGCCCCCTCCCCAATACACACCTTGAAGGTATGCTTGATGAGTTCCTGTATTAGTAACAATCCACCACATCTTCTGCTGCCTACATAATTATCATTGGACAACTTTTTACTTGAGTTCAAGTGCCGTTCTGGAGATGTTAGGCAAAGGAGGCGTGAAGGTAATTAAGCCTAAATCAATGCTTCCCAGATGGGGTTTAAAGCTCTTCTGGAACACTTTATAATCAAAGACGTTAACTTGAGGAATGGGTACCCAAATTGAGCTCAACAATAACTATAATTTGTGACTCTAAAAGACAATATTACAGCATCTGCATTTTTATTATAAGCCATGAAGTCATAAACACAATTTGGTCATACCATAAGCATTAAAAATTTAAAAGCAATGGGATGTGCACCAGTAGAGGTCAAAGGAGTGAATTATATCAACCTTGTTTTGAGAAAAAAGAACATGTTTTATTTATTAATGCGCAGCCAATGTTACCCACAATCTACATGTGCACTACCAACAACTGTGACGGGGGAGCTTACCTACAAGTCGAGCATCTTGGCTGCTGGCATTGAAGTTGGATAGTTTGTGTTATGACTACCTTTTCAGATGTGTGATTTTTCTTTCTTACGTTTCTTTAGTTCACATTAATATGAGAATAAAAAGTAAGTGAAATAAGAATGAATTGATTCTGTGATTCACATTGTTTTTGAGGTGAGTAATTCTGCCCCTCTAAAAGTAGTCATGTACATATTTCTCCAATCAATTACCACTTTTGAAATTAGTTTTTGATGGTCAGCGATGGAATGGATGCTGGGTATTTTCTTGTGTTGGCCATGTACAGTTAGCTCACTGAAATCTTGTGATACTTAGAAACATAAAGTCTGAGCTACAGATGTATCAATATAAAGACTAAAGATTGTCTACAGATGAAATGAGTAATGTTTAGATCCTAAGCGACTACTCTGAAGAAAATACATTTAAGATGGGACCCAACTTTTTTCCAGATGGAAAAGTAATTCACTGCTATTTCCTTGATCTTGCGTTATTCATTCATTCATTAGCTAAACCGCTTATCCTGCAGTCAGGGTTGCAGGAGCACTGCAGCCAGTTCTAGCTGTCATTTTGTAAGAGGTGGGGATCACCTTGAACAGGAGGTTAGTCAATCTCAGGGCCACATAAAGAGAAATACAACGAGTCACTCTCCCATTCACGTGTCATGTAGAGACATGGAACCATTCACCCGTCTGGCTAATCAACCTAATGTTTCTACACTGTGGGGGGGGAACTGGAGAACCCAGAGGAAACCCGTGCAGACACTGGGAGAGCATGAAAAGCCCAACAAGAAAGCCCCCCTGGAAGAAACAAACAAGAAACCTTCCTGCCAGGAAGTGGTAGCGCTATCCACTACGTAACCATGCTGGCAATATTTCATTAATGCATGACCAGTTGTTTGTTGGTCTTCTCGATGTCAAGTGGCGTTTTAGAGGCGTTACTCAGCTTTGTCCTTATGGCATTCAAATAAAAACTAACCTTCTGATGCCAATTAAGAACTGATGGATGATTTGGATCAGGTGACTGTGTGATTTTCTGGCTTGGGCATTGATCATGTGGGCTTTTCTAGACATCAGTGCTCACCTGGAGCATAACTCTGCCTACAGGGCCTCTGATTGTATTATCTTACTTTATTAATATAATTAACAGTATATCAACCTAGCTAATCGCCAAAATCTGTCATCTATAAATCTAAATGCAAGCACTAAATGCAAAGAGTACCTGCTAATCCTTGAGGAAGTGGGGTGTGGCTTCCTCCACTTCAATGCCCAGTTGCATCTATTTTGTTTACTTTGACCAAAGATTTTGCCTGCCTCTAAAAGGGAAACAAAACTGGCACATTGGTGTTGGAACACCAAGACATCCTAATTGGATTCAAATTTGTAAATAACTTGGATCTGAAATCAACATCTTGATCTGATATTCTACTCTTGGTTTGGAATGCTTTGTATGGAAATCACAACGCTCACACGTTGCTCTCATTCAGTACCTCACAAGAGTATTCAGCAAGTATAATGGTATAGTTATCATACTAAAGAAACATGAGGACATTCAAAAGCCACTTCAAATAATTACCTCTAACGCAGCAGACAATATTGCCCTCTACAGGGCATAACTATTAGTCACGCTTGTCTGTCTCTGATTCTTTTTTTTCTTCTTCTCTTTTTTTGATGAGGAGAGCTTGCGATAATTCAGAGACAAAGCATTTGATGAATGAATAATTTAGCTGTTATTACAGCGAAAGAGAAACTTAATGAAGCAAGAAAAAACTCTTGCAACCTCTAAACCTTGGCTCAAATGTTCATTTCTTTAGTATGAATGGTGTTGTAATACTATATAAAAGAGTCTAATATCTAACATCTAACATGATGCTAATGTCAAACTCAGAGATTTGAAGGTTATTGAATAAAAGGAGTACTTCAAAAGACTTGGTTTGAATTAATTTAATGAAAGTGAGAACCAACTTATGTGCATTTATCATCTTCATCGTGTGAAAGATGATTAAAAGTCTCACATGAGTGGTCTATTCTGTGATCCAGGATCAGTCACTACTTCAAATAAAAAGAAGTTTATGTATTCCATCGCTTGTGTCCAAATGAGCTGTGTGGTACAAAAAAAAAAAGGCGGAATAGAAAAACAGGCATCCCATCACTCTTGTGGGATGGGATAACAACACCTATTTACTCGTCTTCAGAGAGGAGATGAGTGTGTTGAACTGTGGATTCAGCCTCCCCCGACTATTTCTATGAGAAATGCTACAGCAGCAGTATTAATTCTTCAGAGATCTAGCCCAGAGTTCAACCTCACAGTGACACGAGATGGGCTGCAATTTAGAACACAAAGACTTGGTCAAACCACCGGGATGTATAACAGTTCCTTCCTTTTACATTAATTTGATCCAATATTTATTTCTCCTCTGCATCTCTATCTCCAAACCTTTTTTGCAACTTCAGCAATAACATTATTTCATTGCTTGACTTATTTACCGTTGAAAAATTATAGGGGACTGTACATCTAAAAGGGACCACAATTTAAGGTGTATCAGGTAAAATGACTTTCCGAATTAATTGTCACAACCAAACATTCACCCCAAAACTAAATCTTATCCTCAGCTCTGCTGATAATTTTTTGGTTTATTTTGTAATGTGAGAAACCCTTGTAATAGCTACAAGAGAGTCTTCTTAGTTGAGCTTATGAGCTCAACTAAGAAGACTCTCCTTATCTGTAATTGCAGTTAGTATAAAGGACCTTCTGAAATTGCACACCCTTATGATTCACCCTCTGTAGAAGGACAGAAAGGCCCTCCAACCACATTTACTCTCTGTTATGGAGTAAATCACAAACATGTCATGACCAGATCCTTTGGGACCTCATACAACCTTAACTGTCCTATACTGTACTGTGCAACTAACCAATGTCCTCCTTGCACGTCCAAGGACCTGCTAATGCCAGAGTAGCCCACATTTCTTATTCTGAGAAAAAATGAGGAATTCTTTTTTCCCCTCCACATGAGCTTTTCTCCTCCAGGCATTGACATTTAATCAAACCAAAATCCCATTGTGCCTATTAACATATCAGGCTGATATGGGTTGCTGTAAAATGCTTGCGTACAGGAACCCAGAGCAGAACATTACCATAACTCTGCCTGTGTGATCTCTTTTTCTCTCCTCCACCCACATGTAAACTGCTTACCTGGCAAATTACTAAGCTTGGAGATGCATCTTTCTCTTGCACCCTCTCCTCCTTCCATTTATTCTCCAAGCTTATCTTTTAGTATTTAATTATTTAGCTGTTTAAGCTGAGTATTTGCTAAGTAGTACTCAGACAATCTAAACCCTCAGTGCAAAAGCAATTTCCATACTTTTCTCAAACCTTCAATAGATCTTCACTTCAGGTATAACTGAACATAAAAAATGAAAAGCTAGGTCAGTTTTACAGAACGCTCAGTTGCTTTCTGGTATTACTCTTTAGAAATGTGAACGTATGGTGTATTTGATGGGAAAAATCTTTGAAAAATTGTTATTGTCTTCAATTCAGCTCCTGGTAGGTTGCAAAACTGGACAAGACTTCATGTACATGACCAAGCAGACATTGGCTTTTTTTTTTTTTACTTGCGACCTTGCCAAAGGTCTCACTGCTCTTGATTTAGACCCTCCACATCTGACCTTGTTGGCAACCAGTCATGTATGTCAAGGCCATATGTTGGCCTGTGTGCCTGGCTTCCTCTGAGGATTACATTGTCTCCTCACCTGATCCGCAGAATCCTCATTGGATTTTGGTCCATCAAAAAGGCTGGCAGTTACTAAAACCAAAGCAAGTTAGACGTTGCCAACCCTCATAAGAACAATATTTAATGCAATGAAAACCCATTGCTACCGTCAACATTATGCTCATAGACAGAGGATGATGAGGTTGTGAGAATGGAACGGGGCCATTGTGAACAAAGAGGATTATGAAAACAAGACAGCTGTGACGAGTCTGAAATTTGAGGACACTTCCAGAGAGATATGAAGACTATCAAAGACAAGTTGTTTGTTTGAAGTGTAGCAACTTGCTGCTTTTTGCCCCAGTGAATGTAGTACACACATATACACACACATGCGTGAGAACACACATTACGTTTTACCTCTGGACCCAAAAGCTGACACATGACATGGTTGGCAATTCTGAAAGCACTATCCACGTGTGCGATGCTGAGCAAAACCCCTGAAAAGAGAGAAAAAAAACGTGAAAAAAAACCTTGTAAATAAATAAATTACAACGAGGAATAGGATAACTGTGCAGTGTTACAAATGGCATGCTGTGCCAGAGCATTTGTGTCCTCTTTTCCACAGGGGAAACTGTTTTCCAGTATTAGCATATTTTATTGTGCAGGGAAACATGTTTCCTGACTGAACATATGACAATAAACACTTCCAATCCTTGAACTAACCTGCAAAAATCTTTTATTTTGAATTGCAATGTGTGAAACAAGAGGATCTCATGTCACCATACATCACCTGTCTGCTGTCTAAAATGAAGGATTTCATTATCTACGGGATTGAGTTAATACAAGCTTTGGGCAGTGGTTATGTGCTTTTTGGAGGATGGTTTTGTTACAATTTATTTGATCATTCAATAGGTCATCGGACGGTCCAGTTTTAATATTCAACAAATCAAACCACATCAGTTCAAAGTGGCCTAATCATGAAAAAAACATGTTGCTCACACACTGGCAATCTTGCCTTGTACGTCACTCTTAGAGGACTGTCTAGAGAAAATATCGGAAATGTGTTCATATTCAGAAAGGTAATAACCAAAAGGATAGAGCATGTGCAAAATGTGTCACATTTGCTTGTGGTCTCTGCTGCTAAATATAGTGACTGAGAGCATCTTAACTGGTTCCAAAGAGCCCGCACATCTATGGTTACCTGTTGAGAAGAGAGCTAGTGCACCAAGGCTACAATTACAATCATAGGCCGTCATCTAAAAACAATGGCAATGTTTCATACTGTATAGCTTGAATAAGCTATACATACTATATAGCTTGAATAAACAGTAAAAAAATGACTTTCTCAAAACCAATACAACTATATAAAATGCAATTTGAGTAAACAATAGATTCTGAACAGAATACTACTGGTTAGATTCTTAAAGCCTGGATCAAGTAGTGGGTCAATGGCATTACATGTACTTGGTACTGGATAGTTGTCATTGTTTCAGGAATCTATTTGAATACAACCAAGGCAAAACTTTATATCATCTTTTTTTTGTTTGGTTTCTTATGTTAACTTTACCGAATACATGCTAATTACTGTATGAAATCGATGATACAATTATCAGGGTTTGTTGTTGTTGTGTCATTCATGTAAAATAGATTTGATGTCGCTCCGTTCATGTTAATGTATAATTTACTTTCTGTTATTAGTTTTTTTGCAGTCCAAAAGGGTTTTGTTTGTATACCACTCTATTTTGAATAAAATTGGTGTGTTCTCCTTTGGCACAGCTCACCCCTCTAATGTTTCTTATTTTTAAATAACCAATACTCAAGTCCAGACAAATATCTTATTTTTCAACACTAAAGTATGAATCAGTTGTACACATTTATCAAAATATTAGCTATTGTAAAACAGTTGTGAAATGTTTATTAACCTTCAACTGATGAAAAATTAAATCCGTAGCACTGAAAAAAAATTGATACGTCCAGGGAAGTCCAAGTATACGACCATATAGTACTTCCCTTCCCAGGAAATTTGAATTGTATGAGATGAGATGTACTTTAATGATCCCATAATTGAGAAATTGTTTCTGCAAGTTTGTTATTCTTTTAACTCTATGTACTTTTCTACATACATACATGGCATTATCATAGCACTGTACACGGACTGTTAATCTTTACTTTGTTCATGTTTTTATGTGTTCGCCACCTTGTCAACTGTTCTGGCTTTGTTAAATATGAAGGCCCCATAGCTCTGCAATTTCCATTTTCTCTCATAGCCAGGAACAGTACCAATTGAAGCTGTTTGCAGACATGGCAATCAACAAAAATGGAACAAAGGCAGTGCCCTCACACGAAGATGCTAAATTGCCGTGAATGTGCACTTCTGCCGTAGGTAATGATTTATTTTTTATTTTTATTTTATTATGGCAAGGGAATGGGCAGCTTTCTCCGGCCAAATGAAGCTTGTAACAGTGCTGTCATATTCAGCCAATCATAGCATTTGAGCTGAAACCTCAAGCTCACTCATTAGCGGTTACAGACGAGCTGTTTTCTGCAGTCGCTAATTTGGGGGTGCATCGTAAAGCGCCAAATGTATTGATTGAGTGCCACTCTTGAAGAAATGAAAAAAAAAAAAAAAAAGGAAACTGATGACTGCTGTGATGTTGTTTGGAAGTTTTTAATGCATTTTCTTTGCCACATTCTCCACCAAGTGTCTAGAGTTACTCTTCAAAAAACACTTAAAATGACCAAGTGAATACACAATTCGGTTTCCTGAAGTACTTTGAATGTATTCATTAACTTACCTTAGCTGCATGCAATCTTAATGAAGACAACCTTATCCTCCAGCACCTCTTATGTACATGGAGGACAATATTGAAGATATATTTTGTCTGGTGGCATGGGTTTGACTGGGATTCAAACACTGGGGGAATTGAAACTTGGTTTACAGTCAAAACACAGGGACTTAACTACAGCAATGCCAGATGGTGAATTAGGGTGATCTCATTACTGTGAGCATCAACATTTGGATGGTATACAACTGCATATGAACTCCTCCGTAAGATAGAATACTGCTCCTTTACAACCTAATATTAGGGTTTTCGACGACATCTTCCAGAAGGATAAATAAATATAAGTTTTAAGAACAATAAAATACTTTCCAAACCATCTCATTTTAGGCTACCTCCATTATCATGTTGCATTCCAAACCATTTTTTGGGGCCTAAAAGTTAACAACAAAGCAAATCAAATAGAAATATAAAAATTATTATGCTCTACCTGGAGCACCTCAGAGACAAAGGTTCAGTAACAGGGACCCCTGGTGCTTTTCCACAGCGCCCACGCTCCATCCACACAACTGCTCTCACTCAACAGATTACACTTACCTGAAAGACACCAGCCTTGCACGCATCCAGTTGATCATCAAGTGTTGTGTAAGAGTGTCCAGTGTTTCTCCTTCTTCTATTTATTTAAAAATAAAATAATCACTCAAATGAGATTTTTTTTTAAACAAGAATTGATAGATTTTTTTCAAGGAACCGAAACAGAACCGTAATGGGGACATTTAAAATCATCTTTAAAGGTTGGAGACATCTGAGACAATGATAAATTTAACTATTTTTTAATATTGCAACCTTGAAAGCTGGCACACCAGACAGTTCAGGTTGTTTCGCCTAAATGATTACAATTTGATGAGTTTGACTTGACTGTTTTTCCCATTTATTGCTTTTTTAACTCAACCCCCCCCCCCTGTAAAATTTATGAACCAACAGCTGCTATATTAGACATAACAGAACACCTTTTTGTGTTAAGAAATGGCTGCGACAAGTAAATTGCTACAATTTCAAATAGCTGAGTTTTAGGATATGCAAATTTTAAATGAGTGGTGGGGGGGATTCTTTCAGCCTATACTTCTCGGTAGAGCTTTCTATTTTGATAACTGTTACTCTATTATCACAGCACTTTATGGCAGTCGTAAGTAATCAGTTGCAGCAAGGAAGGTAAAGTTTAAGCATCATTTGATTTGATTTTTTTTTTTTTCAAGTCGGAGGTTGAAAATGGATGACCTGAAGTTACAACACTTGTTAATGAGAGCCCCCTCGCACATTGGGGACACAGATGTGTTGGTCTGAGCCATTGCACAACTGTCATGAAAGATCTTTGGGTAGCATATGGGGATGGGAAAAACATCGAGTACATACCTGGTGTTTTTCAGTATGTTGGGGAAAAGCAATTGAGGTTGAATCAAATATGCCATGTCCAACAGGGTGGGGTTTGATTGACCAAATCCTTTTAAGACTGTTGTGATTATTTTTCTAGTCATGCTCGGTGTTACTAGCTAAAGTCCTTATTTGTTGCTGCAAGAGTTAAGGAGATAGCAGTCTTTTGCCTTTTGACATCACTGCTTTCCCTGTCGCATGTGTGAGATACGTGACCTACAACCCCCTCTTTCCCTCTTCTGGTGTGGCGTCACAGTTTTCTCCGTAATGAAGAGGAGAACCTACGCCCAAACCCATATATATGTGCTTCCCTATTGTGAAATCACATCTTTCCCTTATACAGATTGCCAGCAATATGCACTACTCTCAGCTTTCCCTTTTACATTATAGCTGTCCAGAAATGAAGCCACAAATAAGCACACAAAGGCCAGGGGATTTCTCCCCTATATTGACTACACAAAGATACTTCAACAAGTGTGTATGCATGGGTATGGATATGGATATATGCAGTGTTTCGGGGGGAGAGGGACTGATTTTGTTTTACATGGCCCTAGTCATTTGTTTAATGTATATTTTTCACGAACAAAAAGAGAGTCACAACTCTAGAAATGGTCAGTTATACTTTCCGGGAAAAATGGCATCATGTTAACAATTTGCCCAAACACCTGTTTCACTTGCCTCCAAAATGGCACACACCCAATGACACCCAAACGCACCCATGAATTAATGAAGGGTTTAGAGTAATCCCTTTGAACCATTTAACTGGCACAGACAAGATAGTAATTAGAAATTCACTGTCCTGTATGCTACCTGACTCAGAGTAAGATGCTGAAGTTTATGATCTTGTTTAACTGCATGATGAGTTATCTCTCTTATCCTTGAAAATGAATGCATTGGAGTCCAGATCAAATTTTCTCTGTGATCAATCATGTTTCAGCAGATGTAATGAAAGATGCGATATTGGGTTAGGCTGAGGTATGGTTGTGGCCGAAATTGTTGACATGTGTTTTGTGAGGAACACATCCAAAAATGTTTGGGATGCCCAAACAGTAAACGTGCACCCAAGATTAATGATTTTAAGATTATATGAACATTGCAATTCCATTTTACCTGCGCTAATTAGATATTGTGAAATGTCGTGGGTAAACTGACAGGAGAGTCTTCCCAGCATCCTTTGCTTCGGCAGATAGAACCCTGTATTTTAACAACTGAGAGCCCAGGTGTTTGTGCGTGTGTCCTATACAGGTGCACAGGCGATGCACTAACCCGTGCTGTGCTTTCGTGCACAACGGAAGCACAGAACCCCCAGAGGCTTTCCTGCTTGTTGTGTGTTGAATTAGAGAGCCTTTTCCTAGAAGAAGCGAGTCCTCTATTCTATTAGCCTGGCTTGCCAAACTATTGTCTATATTTGCTATTTAGTCAGGGGATAATAGAGATGACCTTTATTATTACGCACAATGTAAAGATTGGAAAAACCTTTGGCATTAGAGACGTAAAAACCTAATGACCGATTCATCCAAGTAAAAGTCCAACAGATGCGACGGAGTGTAAAACATATATAAATTAACCCGAGCTATTATTCCAAGTGTGAGTTGATGAAGTTGATTTAACCCCCCAACCCCGGGCTTGGGATGGTGTGGTCCAGGAAGCGCGCCTCTCCTCTCCTCTGAGCTCCTGCGCTCCTCGCCGGCTGTGAATCAGCTGACGAATGGTATCTCCCGCTCTCCCGGATGGATCGCGCCGCTGAAGCCGGGCAGCCCCGAACGCTGACACAGGAGCCGGCTGCCCGCCGATCGCTTTCCTCCCGGCGGATGTCCAAGCTGCCGAGCTTCGAGTAAAACATTTCGTTCATTTCGAAACAGAAAAAAAAAAAGGCACCCGTGTTTAGGTTGACCCCGCTCCCTTCCGCAGGGAGCTCTCCGCTTTCCCACACCATGGCTTCCAACTTCAACGACATAGTCAAACAAGGATACGTGAGGATACGGAGTAAGAAACTAGGGGTGAGTACTGTTGCACTTGCTGGCTGGAGGGGGGGGGGGCAGGAGGGTGGTAATGATGAAGAAAAGGGAGGTGGACGAGTAAGAGTTCCAGTTTATGTATTTATTAATTTATTTTGACGGGTTCTTTTGAGCATCGGC
>CAAKHD010003210.1:228095-245276 GCA_901007705.1 Fistularia tabacaria | reverse complement strand
GCTAAAACTGCTCAGTAAAGTGGTTTCTCCTGTGTGGCTATGTGTTTTTGAAACAACTGTTTTTTTTATACTTGTACAGTCAGATGACCTGAGGAAGAGAACAGAGTCACACATTGCAGGACTGAGGTGAGTTTGTGTTCCTGTGTGTGTGTGTGTGTGTGTGTGTGTGTGTGTGTGTGTGTGTGTGTGTGTGCGCGCGCGCGCGCGCGCGCGCTGTCTAATCTGACAGAGCTGGGGCCTGGATTAGTAGGTATGTGTGGTGGCTACAGGTTCACCCAGAGGTTTCTCAGTACAACTGATGGTCTGGTCTAACCAGCTCCAGAACAGGTTAGGTCTCGATAAGACCAAAACACATTGCATTACCACATTCTGACGAGTCAGTTTTCTTGGAAAATCCCTATTTCAGGTACACAGTGTGTGAATACCCCTTGGATGGACCCCCATTGTCTACTCCCACTTTTCTGGAGCCTTTTTTTGGCATTATTGCTTTTCGCTCAAAGCATTCTGCAAAGCCTTTTACATCAGACATAAGATGCCAATTTTGATTTGCCTCATCTAATACATGTCAGCAACTCATTCTTTTACTTAAACACACTGTTAGACTTGTTGTCCTTCCTGAGCTTTAATGATGAGGTGGTGATATTGTTACGTCTGGCAAACATTAATCTGTAGCTCTCACAGGCACGTCCACTACCTGGGGCTTGCTCAAGTTTTGTTTTTGTTTTTTTTTACCTTTTACTATGTCTGCCAGTTTTCTGCTGAGGAATTTCCTGTTTTGTATTGCGTCCGTTTCTGATTTGATTGAATAAAGAAGTTTTAAGAACCTGCACATGATCCGCTTGACTTTGACAGATAAAATTCCAGACTGAAATGATGGTCTTATGATGGGCCTATTAGTGGGCGATGACATGTTTTTATATTTGTTGGCTCCACCAGGTGGAGCCAGATATCACATCTGCAGCTTAATCAACTCTATTCCCACACTTAACTGGTGATAATTCTGAAAGTTGGCACCAACTGTCAGCTTGGAAGGACTGAGCAGGGAACCAGATGGTTAATGGATGCAGCTGCATAAAGTCATCTGTCAGCAAGTCATGGTCAACGCAGTCCTCATTTGAACACTGATATTGTTTCTTTTTCACTCTGGTTTGCATAACACTTTAACATATGCTACTATGTTCGTTGGAGGAATTAGGATCATATTTTAATTTGTGGAATAGCAATAGTTGCCCAACCTGCCAAGTCAAACAACAATTTACATCTCAGTTGGGAGTGCATAGATGAATCTGATCATTAAATCCTTTTGATCAACCTGATATAATGTGTGTATTTTTTCTCAGTAATCAGCTATACAGTATTTCTTTTTAAGATGCGTATATGGTTGTTGTACAGTGCGGTATGTTTAACTTAAGAGATACTCCCCTGGTGATCGAGAACGCAATCAAATGTACAAAGATAGCTTCCGACTGGGATCATCTATTATTTATGACACAACAAAATGTCATGGCTGTGTTGGAAAGTAGAATGATTTGCCTACGTGCTGAGACGACCTACAAATCTTTGTTCTTATAACATCCAAAATCAGCGCTACTGCTGAGGGTAAAAACTACAAGGACTACCTGGAAGTTTAACAGATCAACAGCACCATGAATTACATCCTTAAAAATCTTAACAATTAAAAAATATACATACATTTGTCATACAAAACTATATTGAAATGATAAATATGATTTAAAAAAGTGATGATTTGTCATGGAAAGGAAAATTGATTTTATAGTTCACATCAATTCAGTGCATCCGCCTGGCTGTCCAGATATTTAGGAACTTGTCGCAATAGACATATGTTCATGTAAAACACTGATTTACTTTCAGAAGAATGTCGTTATCTATTCCTCCAAGTTAGATTCCAACAGGGTGAATCATCAGTGATATTTAATAGCTATAAGCTAAAGCCAAAAGCAAAACCATGACAAATGTTAGTTAATGTGGCTTTGTGCAAGCATTCAGCCATCCGGATATTATTGGTTTGGCCAAAGTTGCTGGAGTTTTGAAACGAACATCCAATTGTGCAGTTAAGATATCAGTCTTTAACCAGAGAACCTGGAGAAAGAATTTGATTGTTGATCTATACTACCTTTACTTGCACTCTTTCAGGTCAGCACTGTTTGGAGGCTTTCGGTTGTGGCTTGAGGGATTGTTGGGAGTTGGCCTGGAGTCCACCGTGGACATATCCTGTGCCAAATATGAGTATACAGGTGAGTTTTGTACCAAACCAGCAGGGAGCACCTTTATGTAAAAGGGCCTTTGGACACACTTGTTGCCTCATACATTTTGCAATTTTTTTAAAAGATGTCCTTTTGTGTCATGATGATGAGTTGGAGGGGAGGCGCGTCGCTTTCATTCTGTATCTAGTGCCTCCTTGGCAGAGTAGTGACGGAGGAGCTCTTGATCTGTATGCTACGGACAGTAAGTGTTTTTTTTCTATATACAATATGCACGTGTGTGTGTGTGTGTGTGTGTGTGTGTGTGTGTGTGTGTGTGTGTGTGTGTCGTAATTTCTGGACTATAAGTTGCTACTTTTTTCACATGCTTTGAACATTGCATATTAAACAATGATGCGGCTAATTAATAGACTTTTCTTCTTTCTTTTTTTTTGGAGGGGGGGGTTCTGTTATTTTTAGTAGCCGGTGTGGCTTATATTCAGGTGGGTTCAATAGTCTGGAAATTACGGAATGTATAAACACACATACACATTACTGTTACACACTCACTTAAGTGTGTGTTTTTGCATCTGCATGCTGTAGTCAGACACATAAAACTCCAAAGAACCCATGACTAAAACTGTTTGCATAAGGACAGTAATGAACAAGCAGTCTTTTCTTCAAATTAAAAAAGCCATGTATTTGCAGGATTCAGTTTTGTAAAAATGTCATGCCTTTAAACTGGAGGACTACACTCCTATAATTATTCATTTTGTGTCTGTTGCTGTGTTTTCATTCTGTAGACGAGGCAAAGAAAACCATCAATAATACAAAGTGAAGTTAAAATGATAGGAGAAGTTGAGGCATCTCAAACAGCAGGACCATCAACAAAATGAAAGATGTTTAGTGATTAAAAAGTGACTGAAGTGTTGGAAACTTGACCTAGTGAATAAGAAATGCTCTTCAAAGTTCAAGGCCAATATGAAGAATGGAATGGGATGAAAGGATTGGATACTGTAGGGCTGTCCTTGTATTGACAAGATCCTTGAATCATGCCAAAGTTGCCATTATCGTCATTTCACGATCCGTCAACATCTATAATAGATTTATCTTATATGTTTATTGATGCCTTTTTACATGTATTTCACTCACAATTAACTGATAAAACAAACCTACACAAAACCCTACTCTCTGCATTAAGCTGGATATTAAGATAATTAACAACAATGTTACTATGGTAACATGGCATATATTCATTCTTTCATGTTACTTCAAACCGCTTTATCTTCACTCTGCAGCCAAAATTCACACATGGTGTGACGCTCATTTATAAATAGAAACCCTCAACCTAGTGCAATTCATTTTTGCAAACGATCCGGTGCATTTTGACAGGATTCAGTTCAGTATCCTAAGTTCTCAGTCAAAATGTAGTCAAAAGGAAATTTTGAGATTTATAACCTGAACTTTCAGCCGAAGGTCACCGCCCACGTTGTCTGAGCTTGCTTTGCATGGGCAGATCATTTTGAAATAATGTGAAGACCTCATGTCGCAGGGTCTCCTTTGTACTGTTTCATCAGAAACGTTCACTCACGAATCACTGCACTGACACATACTGAATAAATCTCACACCCATAGCATTACGTGGGTGAGGGTTACGGGTTTTTAATGCTAATCTGTAATAAATAGTTATGCCTGCTTCGGTGTGTTCATAAAGCATATCCTATCTGGCTCGAGAATTCATTAATCAATACCTATTTGTGATTAGGTGATTTCCAGCCCCAGGGTGTTGTGAAGTCGCTCATTCCGTGTGGGAACATGCTTGTCCTCTTCGAAGTCTCCCCAGTCTCTTTTCACCAAGTGAGTGGGTTTAAATCTGGGTTATGGAAAATAAGAGGACGTCAGAAAACAGGGCATCTCTTGTATTTGCCAAGGTGTCAGAGGTTTTGTCACAGGACAAGTGTCGCCTGTCCCTGAGCGGCTGGTTTCACGGGCCGTCTTTGGATCGTCCTCCCTGCTACATAGAGCCTCGCATCCCACGGAGCCCACACCTGCCAAGAGATGTTGGTTTTCTCAAACATACACACATAAATTATGAATGAGAAAATGTGTGATGTAATGACCGATTGTGTTGATGTTTTCATCGCAGGAGACGTTGCTGCTGGAGTGGGTCAATCCAGTGTACCTGGATATATCCTATCAAGAGAGAATTCAGACAGAGTTCGAGGACAGCTCTGAAATTCAGCTCAAAGATTTTCTTAAGGTGAGACTCCTTTCATTCTGCCTTAGCTGTGTCTGTCTGTTCTTGCTGATGATGTGTCCTTCAACAGGATGAAAAATTTAAAGGTGTGAATGAAGCACTGCAACAGGCCCAAATTCAGTGGACAAAGAGAGGCCCACCCAATAAGAGGTCAGGGAGATTATTGATTTTTATGATATGAACCTGCCCCGAGTGTATTTTTTGGTGTTCCAGGTGTCCCAGGTGCAGAACATAAACATGTCTCAAATACTGAAAAAGGGTGCTTTGTGCCAGATTTAGGTCTTAGCCAATTTCTTGCATTCACCCCTGGTGAGAGGCTTTTCAGAGATGTTTTAAACTACATGCATTTCATTTGTGTACGCAGATGCTACGAAGCAGCTTGTCTGGATACCATGCCTCCATGTGTGAGCGCTTGCTGGGAGCTGCTGCACTCAGAGGCTTTCTTCCTTCTTCTCTCTAATTTCACTGGTCTTCGTTTGCATTACCTGTGTCCTGCTGACGACGATGATGATGATGATGATGATGATGATGATGATGATGATGATGATGATGATGATGATGAAAATAAAAAGGAAGAAAAGCAAAGCAGGCCAGGGGGCGGAGATGAAGCAGGGTCTACAAGTGAAAGATCATTGGCAGATAAAAGCAGGAAGTCAGGTGTGTTGAATAGACTTCTTTAGCCACCAGTTTTACATAGATCAGTCTGTTTTTACTGTTTTCTGTGTTTTTCCTTAGAGCCAAGTACACCTGAATGTTTGGGCGAACTACGGCGGTGGTATCATGGCACCTACACCTTACTGCATGATGGAGAAGCAGCGCAAGCAGAGTACGCTTTGGACCTTACTTTGCCCTTCGGCTGTGCTGGTAAGTCTACAGACCCATGGATAACGCATCTAAGTTCCAGTGACATTGATCAACAACAATCTGGTGTAGACTCTGGTGCAGGGTTTTTTGTTTTTTATTTCTTTGCATATTGAACGATATAAACACATTTCTCATACCTACAGCTTTTTTTGCAGCGTATCAAAAATATGCAAAATAAAAACTAAAGTAAAAAATGAATTACTATTTTAAGTCACCGGTTTGTGCTCTTTCAAGCCTGTGTATCTGAGCATCGATGAAATATTTGCATCATCCCTGTAGTATATGTGCATAGAAGGTGCTGCAGCCTAACTTGATTGTCTAACTTTGACAAGATGAGCTTGATGCCTTGATGATTTTCTTCTTTTTTATAAGAATTGCTGTTTTTTTTAATGATCTTAATGAAAGCGTCTGTGGTGGTCATTTTTTTCCATGTGCTCCGTGACATCCCTTCTTCAAATATGCAAAAATAGTCTAGCTGTAAAACTAAAGAGGTTGTTAACTTGAAAGGACAGCAACTCTAGAAGAAAATATGATACTTGATGACTGCGAAGCACATCAAATGTCTTCACAAAGCAGAGAACAATTAGGATCTCAAGCCTTCTAGATAATACCCATTAAACTAGTGCCAAGGTGATGTTGAAGAAAGAATGACTCAATCATAGACAAATGACAGTCCTTTGCTCCTTGTATAGGGTTCCCTGCCTAGATTTTTCATAGTTAATCTAATTTAAATTGATTCAACATACCCACAAAAGGAATTTGTACCAAATACCCCAGACAGCTGGCTGTAGAACACACGGGAAAAAATGCCGATTAGTGTTTTCACCAATAATCTATAAATGTTTATTTTTCCAGACTGGCAGTCAGAGTTTGGAGGCTTCACCACGTATGTTGCAAAAGAAGAGGATGAAGAGGTGAATGTCAGCCACATTTATACCTGTGCTTAGTTAGTCCTGAAGCAATTGTCAATAATTATTTTGGTCTTTTTGTCCTCCCAGCTGCTGACAGTGTATCCAGAGGAGAACTCACTTGCTCTGGTCTACAGAGACAAAGAAACCCTCAAATTTGTCAAACATGTCAATCACAAAAGCTCCTTGGGCTGCCCTGACAGAGTATTTTATGACTTTGCTTTTGTGTATTATGAATAAATTCTTTTTAGATACTTATATCCGACTGTGTGTATTTTTATCTCATCAGTTCACTACAAATTAGTGCACATAAAATTAGCTGGCTCAGGGGTAAGACCAGAATGTGTAGTAACAGTGGACACTATTTTGATAGCATTAAATAACAAAACACCTGCATTAACATCAAAGATTGAATAATCTCGCTTTAGAAACATTTGGACCCCATATGTTTTTTTAAACTACTGAAGGGGTTGCTTACTAACCATCTTTTTACAGTCATGTACCTGGTGGCTATGTATCCACAAATCCTATTCATTTTATTGTCATTGCAGCACCCACCAAAGGGGTCGGGTGCGGGGGGAATCACAGTACCTTCTTCCCGCACCGTGCTGCTGTAAGACAATAGTGAAGCCGTCTCGCTCACCCAAATTTATCGGATTTGATTATGACCGTCACAGTCGCTGCCGGAGTTTTTGTGAATCATCCCTGAAGTGTGCTGCCCCACATAATGGATTCCTTCAACAGTGAGATAGAGAGAGAGAGGAAAAAAAACAACTTCCTTCCTGTCATGATTTTTCCCTCGGGCGGATTGTTGATTTTCACCAATCAGAACGCGTTTCAATTTCTGCTCGCCAATGGAAGGCGAGCGAATTATTGCGTTTTCAGTGGGTGTGATCCGTCAAGAGGAAGCGTCATCGAACTCTATATAGCAAAGTTTAAGGTAAGTTCGTGTCGTCTTTGGCTAAGAGTTACTAAAATCTCAGTCAGAGGGATGATTGTGAGTAAATCGTAGCTCCCGGCCCTGGGTGTCGTAGTTGTGCAGTAACAGCTGGGCTTTACGGTTCATCATGAAGCCGAACTTTGAGGGCAGCTGTTCGTCCACTGTACGTGGGGTTTCCACAAACACGGACGCTAACGTCTCCCCTGACATTCACTGTTCTCGCTATTGACAGCGCTGTCAGAATGTTGAAAAAAGGCACTATTGAGGACATTTGTGCTGTCTGTATGTTTGAGGTCAACGTAAAAGCACTGTAAAAACGGCCACAGCGCCAGTCGGTGGGCTAAACTGCTAGTTTGTTATAATTTCAATGAAGTTAGGATGAATTATTTACAGTCGACTTGATTTCGAAACTTTCAACGCACAGAAGCATCAGACCCGTAAAACAATAGAACTTATGCGCTGCTGAATCTCTTATCTGTTTGATTTGTTTCCAAATCATTATTTAAAACAAAACAAAACAGTAACTCCATTCAATGAAAGATAATTCAAACGCTCGGAAGAAAACAACGACCATAATCAAAATACCTGGAGGGAGACATAAAACATCCGAAAAGTCTGATATGAACATGAAATTGATTAATTGAAAAATTGAAAAACGTCTTCAATCAGTATTATTTTAAAATATTTGAACAATTTGTTCTTCTTTTCCCAGCAGGCACTCAGTTGGACTCCTATGTTGTTTAGACACTGGTATTGTTTGGAGGGCTTTTAGATGTTCCACAGACATCTGGGGCAGCTGGATATTTAGACCGTATTCAGCGTCATCATCTGTTGTTGTAGCTTGGTTATGAAAAATGTGACATGCTGCCACATTTCCATGAAGTCACAAATATTTCAAATGGATAAAAACACCAATGGTGTTTTATTATGCGCATATTGGGATAGCTATAATCTCAGAATACCTCATGAGTATTGAAAACGTGCAAGGATGTGCCTAGGCTTTCAAGGATTTCACTGGCCTTTTTGTTTTTTTTGGAGAAAGTTCTATTGTTTCATTTAATTTTACAATGAATGCAGTTACTTTATTTGACAACAATTTGCCGAAAGAATAAACTGTTATGATATAATTCAGATTTATGGCAGCTATTGCTGGTGCATTCCAATAAAACGTTTTGAAAAGTAAAATCAGGATTTTCAACAACAAAGATACTCTTCTTTTTCAGGAGAACATCACAGAATTGGGCAAACCACTTTCCACAGGTCATGAGATTCTATAAAATTACCGACCTGCATAATTACAAATGCTGGTCACTGAGACTAAATTACTAATTTGTCAAAGCATATCAGATTTTTTTCTATCCAAATATCAGACAGGGTGACTATCCAGGGAATGCTAGAGGTTGCCTTTTGGCAGCATCCACTAAATGATATATTTTAAGCTCCTGATGATCTCTTAATCCTCATACAGCTGGTGAACTAATCTCACAGTATACTTGAGAGTACCGGTAGATAGGATCGCATATAATTACATACAGGCTAAGTTGTGGAGATTCCTGTGGACCCAGTAGCCAAGCATTCTCAGTACTAGTGGAATACAGCACATGCATGTAATCCAGCTCATACGATGCTTATTCCACGCAGAATCTTCCTCATCCTTTTGTGCACCAAGAGCGAGCTTGCGGGCTTCTGTAGTTCATCCTGAGTACAGGAGAGAGGGGCCAGACTGGGGGAGGGGAGGACTCAGATTAAAGATGTTTTTATGTAATGAGGGTTTCAAAAGGTAGAGTGAGGCCACATCTAGCAGCTTCTGTCAGGACACACGAACACATTTTCGTCTGTCACTGGTACGGGTAGTTAGCTTCTTTTTTTGACAATACTTTGTCAAGGGACATGTTGCTGTACCTCCACTTCAGATTTTTTCAAGTATGGAAAATTGTTTGATTTTTTACTTCATGTTAAGGTCAGCCCAAAGAATATATCAGATGGTCTGATCTAAACCAGATTTTGCACATGCTGCACGTAACATTTACAGTTAATATTTTGAACGTAAGTTTGGGTTTATGAGATGATAATTTTAGAATGATACAAGCACTTCTGGCGATAATTCATGAGTTTCTGGAAACTTCATTTTTTGGGCTGAAGACATAAAAAGTTCAAGTCTTCCCTGTTTTGTGCCATTCGCTTTTTGCTTTGAGTCTAGTTGTTGAGTTTGAGTTATTTGTGTTCTCTCCAGAGAATGGCAGACAAGACTGTGGATCGCGGACCGTGGACGGGATGCGCAGTTCTGTTTCTTCAGTCACTTTGTCCTGGTGTCAACCTCCTTTCACTCTACAAAGATCAACAGGGAAAGTTCATTGTTTTCAAAGTTATCAAGCTGACACTTATAGGTGAGAGCTGGTATTCTGGGTTGGAGGTGTGTCCTGTCTGCAAATATCATTAGAATAACATTTACCTATCAGTTTTTTGTTCTTGTCAGATTCAGCAGGAGGTCTGGGTGGTTATGAGATACTCAAGGTTCACGATGCTGATCCCTACCTTGGGGTGGAGGTGAAGTTTGTGGATGCTGCCATGTGTCAGCAGTTCCTCGAGAGCTACAGTTCCGGAGCTGTACGTCAGTCCATCTCCCAGCATGCCTGCCGCCTTCTCGCTCTGCCCCAGGACTTCACTGTGGAAACCCAGTTCAAGGCCAGCACACATGTCCTGGATCTCTGTCTGGACAAGCTGGAACTCTGCTTGCAGCACATCCACCTTTCACAGGTATGATTTGGTTTGATCCACTAGTATTTAATTCACTGAGAGTCGGACTGAACTTATGACACAGGTGCACTCCATTGACAGACTCAAAGGCTGCTTAAATATAGATGAAACCCAAATTGTATGTTGCCCTAGAAAGCCCTAGAAAAATCTTGAGCTTGGTGTTCAAAGCACATATGATTTACTATGTGCATTGCCATTTAGGAAGCCTTCAAGTAATTTAAGAGGCTGTGACTGTCTATAGAATAATGTATTTGAAGGGAAGATACTAACCAGTGGCCTTGTTTTTTAGACAAGTAGAGGACTCGACTGAATAATACACACAGTAATGGCTTTCTTTGCCTTATGTCTCCCTATAATGTTTTTACTGCACCTGTTGTTCTGCGCTGACAATCTGTGATACACTCCTAAATGAGGTTTGTCTCTTGGGATGTTCAGATTTCTGCTCTCGCGCAACAGTATACTTTTTTCCCTGTGCCAGTAAAACCTATTATTTCATAGAATTTCATTTCATTTTGCACCTTTCAGTCATTCTACAGGATCATTCTGCCATGATCATCCACAGATCATTTAATACACCATCGTGCTGATCTGTCCTGGTAAATAGTAACTGGGGCTTAAGTACAAAACTATTTTAAAGAATCAAGTGTTTGGCAGTCGGTGTCAATACTATTTAAGAGTCAGGAAAAAAAAGACTGAAGATTAATTAGTTTCTTGTGGGTTTTAAGCACAACTTCCATGCTTGCTCTGTATGGAGCAGATACTGAAACCAGGTCAAACTATGGCAAGATGCCCTGTAACACTTAATTCAAACACATGCTGACCTCGGAAACTTCCAACCTATTTACTAATTTTTTGTCAGAATAGGCTGTGCGCAGTTCACAATGGTGACTTTAAAATGTTCCTACTTAGTATCGTAATGTTACTGTACAGGGTAAAGTGATTAACCTCTAAGGGAGTTGATGCTTCTCTCACTTCAGACAGCTGGTGTTAAAAGGCCCCAGTGGTTGCCGACCATACTGTGTTCACACGTCCGTGTATCTCTATCGCCATTTTGTGACAGCCGGAGCGCCTGCGTGATGAAGAGATCGATCATCTGGAGCAGCAGCTGCAGTGTGAGGTCCTTGGTCCCGCCCCACAGATGACTCCTCTCACACAGGAAGACTGTCCGGTCCCCAGCAACTGCTTCAAGTTTCAGAACAGAGTATTTGGTGAGTCAGGACGGACATTCTGTCTGCAGTGTGTTCTTCACTTTTAGGGAGTGAATCTCTTGGTATCTCATGATTCCGTTAAATTAGATTCCGTTCAATTTTGATGTCTTGGAGTTAAAATTAGATTCAAATTTGATTCTTGACTCTGCTGAAGTTGAACTGCCGCAGGCCTGGACAAAAATTGGAGTTGTTTAGAATCTGCAGGATGGTTTGGTCAGACAGTCTCCCTCAGTTGCACCAACATTTCTTATCTGAAATGTGTTCACAGTATGCTTCATCTCCATTTTGTAACAATAATTTAGTTATAGAATCATTAGAATTAAACCATCCTTGGGAGCTCTTAGTTTACATGAAGAATAATCCCACCAACATTAAAATCAATGGACTTTGTATGACTTACCCTGTTGGCTTGGCTCTTCAGCGCGGTGTGTGTGTGCTGGCACCATTTTGATCATTTGCAAATATAGGAGCAACAATATTCAGACAACAGGGTGGACCTGGAGAGGAGTGAGTGGCTGACAGACAGATCACCATGGCAGCCATGTCTGAAATCACATCCTGCTGCATCACATTTTACTACAAATGGGGGTCATTTACAAAACATCATTCTGCATCCAAGAAGACTTCAGTCCCACGACGGAGGCCATAAACTTATTAGGGAAATGGTTTTTGAGGGAATTAATCAATATGGACGTTTGAAAACTACTGCTAGATTTTAGTTTCATTCTTAAGATGTCAGAGCAACATTTACGAAATCGTTTTCATTTGAGGCAGTCATCAGCAATTTATAACATCATTAATGTAAAAAACTCTACCTATGTTTGAATATATGCATAAATGTTGGGGACACAAGCGATAACTTATGTGAATTAATTCCTTATTTTTAACCCAGCCAACCTGCATACATTCCCAGCACACAAAATAGTGATTAAAATGCCCCTCAGCACCAGACAGAGATTGCTTTATTAGTTTTGCTCCACGCTTTCTGTGCGATACATGTGAGAAACAATAAGGAAGGGCCCCACTGATGTTCCAGGAGGACATTTTCCTGCCTCCATGTTAAGTCTCTGCAAACCAAAGTGTACTGCTCTGCAGATCTCTGAAATGATTCTCATCCTCCCGGCAGCTGCTGGTTTCTGTTCAGCTCAGCAGCTTGTTCACGTCCAGTTACAGAGAAAAGAAACCTGCCTTAATGTCATCCTACATGCATTTTGCATAACACCACTTGGTTGAAAAACTCTGCTAACCAAGACTTTATTATACATGTGAGCAGGAAAAAATCCATATCTTTTTGTCAATATTCAATATTCCCCACAACTTTATGACATCAATTCAGTGCTGTTTGTCGGATGATTCTCTAATCCAACAATTTTATAAATTGACGGCCGGTCATTGAGGGAGATTAGTGTTGCCTGACGATATATGTGGAGTGCATTAATTTGAAATTCCCAACCGTATTTTAAATTGAAGGACCAATGTCTGTGGTCTGGTGGGATCACGTTCGCCCTCCGTGTACTGCAACTTCTTGCTGGGTCATTTAAACAGGATTCTGGATTCTCTGATTTACACACCAGTGTCCAGTAAGGACAGGTTTTTTGGGGGGAACAAAAATAGTAAGTATTATATTTACTGGAATTTTAAAAGCTGTAGTCTCATTAAAACAACAATTAGAATAACGCACACGTTGGGAAATAGTGCTGAGAGAGAAAATCTGTTTGGCCAACAGAGAACAAGAGGCTAATCAAGTCGATGGGCAATGGATTGAGAGAGGCAGAGAAGTATGAAAGGGGTGAGAGTGGTTAACATTAAAAAACATCTACAGGAGAGTTTCAGCTTGATTTAACCTCAGATTGTAGGACCTTTAGCTGCACTGCAGCCAAAAGACAGCCATTTTCAATTGAAAACCTCAAGCTTGTCGAGACAAAGACCCAGAGAGACAAAAAATAAAGCTAAAAGAAGAATCTCAGATCTGAGAGATCAGGGAGAAATGAGTCCAAATGGCTTTTCAGTGATTATCTATCAATGCGGGGATACGTTGTTGATAAACGGCTGCTTTTATGCTTCCAAGTCATTAAATTTTATGGAAAAAGAAGCTGACCAACAGCCCCTGTTGGCAGACGAACAAATTTAAGACCGAACAGGAGACCAGCTCCAAACTGTCTCAATGAATGGAAGGGAAAGAGTATTACATAAGTTACAAAAAAGGACATCATGTAAAACAACCCACTTATATGATTTGAGTGATGTTCGGGGCTCAATTTGACCATTTCTTTGCCTATTTTCAGAGAGCAGCAGGGTGATACATGGTAAAAATTAATATAATAATTTTTCTAGTTTTACTGAATTGATATATGTTTATTTCATAGCTGTACCTTTGGATGCAAAGGACAGGGCAAGATGGAAACCGATGATCTGCTGTGGCGCCCCTGGATTAGGGAGAGGCCGGAACAGGAAGAAGTACCTTTGGACAAAATCTTGTCAGAAACACTAACAGAAAATAGTGTCACCACCAGAACTAATAGTTTGATTCCACTGTACTTTAAAGGTTGGTTGGATACATGACAACAACCACATGTTTTCACAGATCTCATCTTTTAAAAGTAGTACCTATACAACGGTTTAAAGGTGACAAGTGGCCAATCGATTTTTTCCTCCATTTTACTACAACGAAAATTAGCTCTTGATTTTTATGGTTGGATTATATGTCACTATTTCTGGGATAGAGAAACCCATGGTAAGTTATCAGGTCTAGACAATATGTGATTTTAATTGATATATTTTCCTGCCCCGCCTGACACAGAGTAACATGGACATTGTGTTGAATATCAACATCAGGCCACCTTGGCTCATTTGTTAAATAGCAAGATAAAAATATTGTTAAGATGCCAAAGGCACCAAGAACCCTAGTGATATTTCACAAGTATTGAGAAGTGAAGATGTACCTGATACTGAACTTTGTCTGTAACACACAGACACACACACCTAAAGGAAACCCATTTGCCCAAATACTGTTTAACTGATTTTTAGAGTTGACTAATTGCCCGTTTACTCATTGCATTTTTCCTGATTTATCAAAATTAAGAAAGGTTTCTATCAGGCAATGATCCATCATGGTGTTTGATATAATAAAACATCAACAATGTAATATAGCAGTTATATCGAATTAATTAGATATTGATATGTTGTCCAGCCCTACTTGGAAGGCAGACCGATTATCTCAGGTTTTAAAAAGCCCCAATTTCATATAAGAAAAAAAAAAAAAAAAAAAAGAAATTCAGTTAAGTTTTAAACTGCACATGTTGCCTGCGGGGTGGACATGATATATCACAGTTTATGCAATCACAATTTACATTAATGTCTTTCCCTTCACCCTTTGGCCCATCAGAGGATCGAATGCTGACGGCGGCAGATATTCAAAGCTTTGCCAACGGAGTGGGCCGTCAGTGGAAACATGTAGGGAGGGCCCTGGGGAAGAGCTGCCGGGCTCTGAAGGGTCCGGCCATAGACAACCTGGCCTACGAGTACGAGAGAGAAGGGTTATACGAGCAGGCCTATCAGTTGCTGAGCCGCTTCATCCAGGCGGAGGGGAGAGCGGCCAAGCTGAGCCGGCTGGTCAAAACCCTGGAGGACTGCAAACTCACCAGCCTGGCAGAAAACATTTTGGACATACAGCCACGAGACTAACGCTCTGTGTGCTCCTGTTACTGTACGAGAGGAAAACTTTGTCCTTCTGTTTTTACATACGGTGTCTGCCTTCGGTGATGTCTGTCAACTGCATGTTGAAAATCATTCCTGTGTGTGTGTGTGTTTTGTCGGGGAGTGACTGTTTCAGGCAGGTTGTGTGAACACATGTCAGAATCTCTGTGAGAATTGATTGATTGATAACTTGACGTGCTTCCTAGTATTATTCATCATGGTTTTAGTATAGATGAAATGATTTGTCATCACCATAAGAATGTGTGGGGTGAGTTTTATGCACTGTTTGATTTCACCATGTGCCTTTGTTATTGCTTTATAAGTCAATTTTCAGATGAACCTGTTGGGTTTTGTTTCTTGTGACTGCACAAGGCTATTGATTTTTTGCTACAAAATGGGTGCATTCAAATTAAATGGTTGTAAAAAAAAACATGTTTGTGTATGATCCATTAGTGTAATTAAAACTGAAAACAACGCTTTGTCAAAATTCCCTCAGGTATAATTTAGTGCTAATCCTCCCTCTCACTGCCTCCCTACACACAAGCCATCACTCCCTGTCACTCACACACACACGTGCACTTTCACATATGATTAAACTGTGCTGATTAGTGATGCTGCTGCTGCTGATCGTGTGTATGTGGCCTCATGTGTCACGTTGTGGCAGTTTCAACCTGCTGCTGGAAAAGGAAATTCACTGATGGATGGACTCTGGAGGTTGAGCTCCTCTGGTTTCATTCACTTCCACTGGAAAAGCCCAACTCCCCCACCCCCTTTTTTTTTACTCCACTTGACCTTCCGTCCAGATGCAATGTGTGGATTAGAAGCTTTTATCATACATATACACGCACAGACACACACACACACACTATTGCTACATATATATTTATAACCCTCAACACAGATTTGCATCTTCACAAGTTATATGCATCGTTTTTGCCCTCAGTATAGCAGGGAGTGTCTCCGTACTCTGAAAATATGTCTGGAAATACTGAAAGATTAGAGTAGTTATATACAGTGTTACACATTTTTACACAGTAAAAAAAAACACAATATCTGTTTTTTTTAAAAGATGATTGTCATATAACTATATCACAGAGATCCTGTGAGTCCCAAATGGTCATATTTTGCATATTGTACAAATAAGATATCTTTATGATTACTTGGGGTGGGGGGGGTCATTATCTTGTGCAAACTAGTCATTAATCTTGTACGGCCATGACAAATTGCAAGGAGATGATTTTGGGTGCACATGGAAATAACTTATATACCAACCTGAAACGAGCGAAAACAACTTGTAAAAACATTTTACTGCATTTTCTTCTTTGTGTAACATGTTACACACACAAGAAAATGCTAAGTTTGTACAGGTTTCCCCAAATCCCACTATATTTACATGCATTTATGTCGCTTGGTGTAATAAATGTGTCAAGTTGTTTCTGCCGGTCAAAACTGACCTATCTGACATTTAGTGGAGTATGTGTTCATTCCACGGGTGTTGGTAGTCAGGGGTATAGCGATCTGATGTCATCTTTGGATCATGAAGGGAAAAATAAGTGTCTAAAAATACAACTATCATATTATTAGTTTGCTCAGTGGCTTGATGACAAATCAATAATTTCTGGGTCTGTGGGTTTCAGCTGAGAACCAGCATTGTGACCTCAGCCACTATACTGACTATGCAGATAAGATAATGTATACCAACCTGACATGTTATCTTACATGAAACGTCTTATGATCCATGGTGCATGGTATTCATGTACTGTAGTTCAGTACTGCTACGATGATGAACACACAAGTGTCAAAATTCTGTTTCACCGGGACATGTAGTTTTACTTTTAATAGTTACTTACGGCTGGTAAAACCTGTAGACAGTCTGAGTGCTGGGCTTTTTTTTTTTTAATACAATCTTTCCACCTCTGCATCTCATTGTTTGCAATACTATCACTGGGCTGCTTGCCTTTTGCATGAAATGAAATTTGACATTACAGATCAATTCTTTGTATCTCCCTGCTCCCTCACCGCTCATCGTCAGACTTGTGTTTTTTAGCCCCACAGAGGCGAAACCAGCACAGAGGTGAAAGCCCCCAGTGTTACCCCCACTGTTTCGTGTCTACTTTGCTGCAGGCCTATTTTCTCCCACAGCTGGCTCTAACAATACACCGCGCGCGGCCTGTGTGCGGCGTGTGTCGGCTCTATTTCTGTTCGCTGCTGTCCGTGCAGGCTAAAAGAAATATCACTGTCGGGGGGCGGAGGGGGGGGGGGGGGGGGGTTAATTTTTTTTTTTTTTCCACCCAACAAATTTTTCCCAAAGGCCGGGAGACAAGGGGGAAAATTTTTCCTTTTAAAGGCC
>CAAKHD010003210.1:205275-227847 GCA_901007705.1 Fistularia tabacaria | reverse complement strand
GGGGGTGGGGGGGGGGGGGGTGTGCTCTTTTTCTTTCTCCGGGGTGGGCCGGGGGCAGATAATAAAGTATCGGGGGGGGGGGGGGGGGGGGGGGGGGGGGGGGTGTTAATTTTTTTTTCTTTTCCAACCAACACAGTTCTCACTAATGCCAGGAGACAAGAGGGCAACATTTGCCATTTAAAGGCCTCTTTCATTTGAATAATCTTTCACAGGACGTGATTAGAGCTCCTGCCTGGGCTGCCGTGACGTCAGCGAGCTTGTCTGCGGCGGAGTCTCGCTCTTCCTCTCTCTCTCTCTCTCTCTCTCGCGCGCGCGCCCGTCCGCCCGCCCGCCCTCGCGAGAGCCAACGGCGAGAATCGCTCGCGCTCGCCGTCATCTTCATCCGCGCCGCCCTTTAGGGAGAGAGGGAGAGAAAGAGAGAGAAAAAGAGAGAAAAAAGAGAGAGAGAGAAAAGGAGAAAGAGAGGGAGAAAAACAGAGAGAGAGAGAGAGAGAGAGAGAGAGAGAGAGAGAGAGAGAGAGAGAGAGCTCCCTCCGCTCCCCACCTAACAACAACCCCAACCCCGCAGGCTCGAGCACAACGACCCCACCCCCAACCCTCTCCGAGAGAGGGGACGGAGCGAAGACACTCGCCGAAAGAGTCGCCGAGGAAAAGGACCGTTCGTTCCGGGATCCCGGTCTCCGTCTCGCCCTCAATCCGGGCCTAATGCTGTAGCGGGCAGCGCGTTGAGGAGAGCGCGACATAACGCACCGTTCGAGAGTCGGCGAGGGACAGGGCGGACCGGGGAGGCGACGGGATCCTTCATTCGCCTAGGAAACATGGGATGTACGCTGAGCGCCGAGGAGCGCGCCGCTCTGGACCGGAGCAAGGCCATCGAGAAGAACCTGAAGGAGGACGGGCTGGTCGCCGCGAAGGACGTCAAGCTGCTGCTCCTCGGTAAGGACGCGGCTCCTCGCGGGCGGCATGTGTGTGTGTGTGTGTGTGTGTGTGTGTGTGTGTGTTTTGTGTGTGTGTTTGTGTGTGAGTGTGTGTGTGTGTGTGTGTGAGTGTGTGTGTGTGTGTGTGTGTGTGTATGGGGCGGAGGTGCTCTCCGTGGTACTGATTTCACCGCCGGCTCTCACTCTGCCCTCCGTTCTTTTCAGGCGGCGGAGAGTCCGGCAAAAGCACCATCGTTAAACAGATGAAGTAAGTGTGTGTCTTTTCGCTCGTTTCAACACCTTCCGGTATCGGCGTGAGTTAAAAAAAAAAAAGAGGGAGGAAAAAAAAAAAAGAAAGGCCCGAGATTTGCACCTCCCCTATCCTGTGCTAAGGCAGGTTGGGCCGCCATGTTTCAGGAGGCCGGAGCCCCGGAGGAGTGCCGGTGACTTGAGCACCGCCTGCAGACGGGCGCCGAGGCTGCGGCGGCCGCGGCGCTGCGTCCCGGGGTGCTGTTCACCGCCCGGGTGCTGAAATGTAGTTAACGCGGCTTTTGACTCCAGGGAAGTGTGTGACAGCAGAAATGTGGGTGTTGTTCGTGTGTGTGTATGTATGTGTATGTGTCTATGCGAGAGTGTGTGTGTGCGCGCGCGCGTGTGTGTGAATTACAGTGAGGTCACTACAGCTCCATTAGTGAATACCTCTGCTTTTAATCTTAATGGCTTTAAGTGCCCGATATCGCCGGGAGTACTTTGCCTATAAAGCGGATTTACGCAGAAATATGGCTTCTAAAACCGCATCTAAACCTTCCCCTGTCTAAGCTAAATCACCCTTTGATGTTTTAAATCACTGTTGTTGCTTTCTCTAAACCTCTTAGGGAAGTTTCTAGATGTTGCATTCGGGAGAAATCAGTGTCCATTGTAGATTTTTTGCCGAGTGAAGCCTCCCACGGTTTTGTGGGTGGAGGCGTGGATGCCCCACCGTCCTCCTTCTTAGCGCATCACGGGCCTGGGCGCACCGGCTGCACCCTGCCTCCCTCCCCTCTGTGTCCCGCTTCCGCCTCTCGCTTCACCTCCTCACCCCTCCGGTCTTTGTTGTCCGTCACGGGCGTGAACCCGGCTCTCCTGGCTAAATACTGTTTACAAACACTTGTTAGGGCCGGTTCTGGCCTAAGCGAGGTCAGACCCACGGGTTTCACTGCAAACCTTAGGTCACATAGTAGGAGGGTAAATGCAGATGTAAATGCAATGTTCAGCATTATCCCAGGCCCTGGATGGGGTTGCTTTCGTATTCTGTGAAAGAGGTTTGGCTTTGAACGGGATGGCAGAGACACGCTCTGAATGACACACATAAGACTATTAACATGATACAGGCAAAATCGAGCTCACGGGATGCTAATTATATCCACCAGACCGTAGAAGTACCCACATAGATGGGCTAAGTATTCACTATACCTGTCATTTGCAGCTGTAGAAGTATCGGCCTTGTGTGATTTTACATTGAAGTTTTCACATCGGTTGCAGATGCACTGTGGGGCGGAATCATGTCCGGGTGCGTTTTCAAGGAAAAAATAATATACCAAAACTATTCCTGGTTAAATCTCAGGATTTTGCTTTGCGGTCTGCGGTGTTGAGTTGGATTTTGGACAGCCTGTGGGGACGACACACTCATAGACTGCAGATAGTGTTAGGCTCATCATCGATTCGTAGCGTTTTTTATTTTTATTTTTATAAAAAGGCGTTGCCACAATGATTTAAACATCTGTCTGTGGTTTTAGGAATACTAACATGCACTTTCAAAAAAGAGATCGCATAAAATATTAAAAGGTTCCTCCTCTTCCTGGTGAATGTTGAGCAGAGGTGTTAAAGCGTAATGACGGCTCTACTAATAGTCAGAGGTATTTAAGGGTCTTTTGCTTTTTGGAACAGTGCCTTTGCTCCCCCAAAGGTTAATGTTTTATTTATTGAAACTGCGCGATGTCAGCCGAGGTTGGGCTCAGTCTCTGAAAGGGTTTGCATGATACGCGCCGATGAACGGATGTACGTGTCCAAACATCAACCCCCATTGGTCTTTCCCCACTGACCTATCAATCACGATGAAGGAGGCGCAGAGATTCCGGAGACGTTAAAGAGAAGTGCATTGAGACGATAGTCCGGTGCCGGGAAGTCCTGGCCGAGTGCTCCGGTCTCAATCAGGGTGCGTCCGAGCGGGACTTGAACTCAACAGCTCTGTGCGATGTTATTGATCGGACTCAGTTGCCTGTCATAAATGCGGAGCAGCAAGGATATCATGTTACTGTCCAATTACACACCACAAATGAAGACATTGCTGTTACGTTATAGTGTCACACTTAATGGAGGGACGGGGGCAAAGAGATTTATCTGAGTTCAATGCAGAGAAAGGGGGAATCATCGGAGATCCGCCTGAGCGGCTTTATCCTTTAAGGTGAAAAGACGATTGTTTCGGTCAGCGGTAACATATGGTTGTATGTTCTCTATTTAGTCCACACTTGTGCCCATATCTGTGTGCGCATGCAGGATTATCCATGAAGATGGCTTTTCCGGGGATGACGTGAAGCAGTATAAGCCTGTGGTCTACAGCAACACCATCCAGAGCTTGGCAGCCATCCTGCGAGCCATGGACTCGCTGGGCATCGAGTTCGGAGACAAAGATAGAAAAGTTAGTCATCTCGCGCCCTCCTGGTTTGCACGTTCTCCCTCCGACCATATACTCATCCAGTGGGGTCCAAGGATGTGCAGTCGGGGGGCGGGGGAATATTTTTGCTTTTTTTCGTGCACGATCTGCAATATTTAAGTCAAAAACCACAACAGTGCCTTCTCGCAACACCTCATTTCCACCTTTCCCTCTGGCAGGCGGATGCTAAGCTGGTTTGTGACGTGGTCAGTCGTATGGAGGACACAGAGCCGTACTCAGCAGAGCTTCTCACCGCGATGAAGCGTGTCTGGGCGGATGCCGGGACCCAGGAGTGCTTCAATCGCGCCCGGGAATACCAGCTAAATGATTCTGCCAAATAGTGAGCAAAATGACAATATCATTTATCGCACACATTCAATGAGGAAAAAACATAATGCCCACCGCGTTTCCTGTGGTCTACAGCTACCTGGACAGTTTAGACCGGATCGGAGCAGCAGACTACCAGCCCACGGAGCAGGACATACTGAGAACCCGTGTGAAGACCACTGGCATCGTCGAAACCCACTTCACCTTCAAAAACCTCCATTTCAGGTGGCGTGCACCCAGCAATTGACTTGGCCTTTGATTCCGGCAATTTATGGGAGATTAGCCTCCGGTCTTTCCGCTACGCGTCTGAATTGACTCCTGGCACATTTTTTCCAGGCTGTTTGATGTTGGGGGTCAGAGGTCGGAGAGGAAGAAGTGGATCCACTGCTTTGAAGACGTGACAGCCATTATCTTCTGTGTGGCTCTGAGTGGCTACGACCAGGTGCTCCACGAAGATGAAACAACTGTAAGTGTGGCCATTTACAAACTCGATCCCTGCGGGCCACAAGCTACGGTAGATAAGGCCAATATTTGCCGAACAGAGATAATGACAGCTAATACCTGATTTTATTTCAAAATCTTTAGTCTTTCTCTTAAGTCCTGACAAATCACATCCCCAACAGAGTCCCGCAACTTCAAACCACAAAAAAAATGGTCGTTTTAATTGATTATTCCGATGGCTCTCTAAAAGTCCTGGGAATAGAAAAAATATCGCAGAGCAAAAAATGCTGAATGCAAACTTTATTAACTCGATTGAAATAAGCTAAATTACTCCAGAGAATAGCGGCAGAGGCAGAAGGACGCCCTTTCTAGTTCCTATAATGCTGGCTTTAGCATAGATGTAGTCATTAGCATTTTTATACATATACACCTGTATGTGTGTGTGTGTGTTCAAGGCGCTTTGCTCCAATTAGTTGAGACAGGACTGTAGAGACGTCCTCACTTGATAGGAAGCCAAATCCTTTTTTACCTTTGCTGCATCGGTAGACATGGCGGGTTGTTCTGTTTAACGCTCCGCTTCTCTGCAGCGGAACACTAACCCCGCCGTCTCTCCTCCTCCTTGTCGCAGAACCGCATGCATGAGTCGCTCATGCTCTTTGACTCCATCTGCAACAACAAGTTCTTCATCGACACCTCCATCATCCTCTTCCTCAACAAAAAGGATCTGTTCGCTGAGAAGATCAAGAAGTCCCCACTGACGATTTGTTTTCCAGAATACACAGGTGAGCCTTCCATCGTTGGGTTTGTGAACGGAGCCGTTCGGCTAGCAAGGCCAGACTCTCATGGGCCGTTTGTCTTCTCTGCGTTTCTCCCCAGGTGCTAATACTTACGATGATGCTACAGCATATATTCAGGTTCAGTTTGAGAGTAAGAACCGCTCTCCCAATAAGGAGATCTACTGTCACCTGACCTGTGCCACAGACACAGGAAACATCCAGGTAGTGTTTGATGCCGTCACTGACATCATTATTGCAAACAACCTTAGAGGGTGTGGCTTATACTGAGGCCTCGCCGAGCACAGAGGTTGTCATGGAGAGTATGAGTTGTTAATAATCATAATTTTCATGATACTTAAAACACATAAATATGTAATTCCACACGTCCATACGGACCCAAAGAGCTGCCGTCAGACATCACACTGGATTATTGTCATGATTTGTTCCCTTCCTCCTCTTATGATTTCAGTACACAAACCCGATCTTGTCTTATAAAAGTGTGTTTTTTGAGTTGAATGTTTCATGATTTTGTCGATGACAGTGTCAATATCTAGGGAGGTCAGGAGTGACAGCGCCAGGGGTGTATTCAGCCTCCGCCTTGCTACGCGAGCCGACCCGGACATGCAAAGCGATGTGCGCAGAATAGTTATAACGCGAGATGGAGTACAGTCCCATTCTTCCATATTCGTGTGCAAGTTTTGCGGCTGGTGTCGGTGCTGAATATTGCCTCTGGTGCTCCGGTTAAAGAGCCGCTGTTTGTACGGTGGTGGAGATGATCATGTTGGGGAGGTGCTGCATTTGTGGCTGAGGGTCATGCTTGGGAAGAAGGAGGCTATTTTAACTTTCAGAAGGGACAAAGCTCTCCTCTCCTTCAGATCCACACATGACTGAGTCGCCTGCAGGTATGTTCCACTCGTTTTCTCTTGTACTTCAAAACACACTGAAAGAGAGTATTCTTATGTTGAGAGTGGCTGCCCGTTGCCATTGGCCTCCTGTAGTGTGAGGAAATGCCTATCAGCCAATGATATCTCAAAAAGGAAAAAAAAGTTGTTGAAAAAAAAAATGTCATACCGGTGCCAACCATCTGAGAACGACAGATAGGGGATTAGGATCAGAAATCATAGTTCACGTTTCAACCGATATTATTTAAGAAACACATATAACATTTTATGATCATTGAATGATTTATTTATTTAAGCCTCTTGCCCTACATGCCATCTCCTACCTCCTGAAATCCCGTGCCACATATTTATCTTCTGTCATTTGAAAAGTAAAATAAAAATAAATGGGGTAAGGTCATTCTGAGGGTCGAAAGCAGCTCTCCGCCGACATCTCGTACTCGGTGTGGCGCTTGGCCCACACCAATCCGTTTAGAAATAGAACACTGCACGAGGAGAACAGTATCATTTCAGGCAGCCCCCATCCGGGGAGTCGAGGTTGTTTTTTTTTTAACCCTCCTCTCCCCTGATACGTAAACAGGAAATCATTTTCTCCCCTCTGACACCTTTCTCGTTTTCACCGAGAAAAAGTACAGCCCTTCATTTTCACCTGAGCACCCAGAATTCACCCTCCCTTTCCCGTATACTCTTACCCCTCACATATCCTACCCATTTTCACCTTAAAAAGCACCGTACTGTATATATATATATTATGATTACACCAGAATTTTTTTTTTTTACTGTGAATGTTTTGTGCTGCATCCCATCCTATTCGGTAGATTATTGGTTGCTCTCATGTGGAATGTTTGTGCTGAGCCAATCGAATGTTGTGTTTACATTAAAGCCACACTTTTCCTAACTATCTCTGTGTTGCTGGTCTGAATCTGGTAACGGGTGAGAGGCCCGTTCGCTGCATTGCTATCTTCCCCAAAGTTAAGCAAACACTGACCCGCTTTTTTTCCTCTCTCTTTCATTTATCTGCGCGGGGTATTTAGGCTAAGATTGCGAAATTAGGCTACACATTCTGTGAATAGACCACTTTTAATGCTTCGTTGCCTAAATGTCAGAAATATGTTCAGTGTACAAAAGATCGGGAGCGAGTCTTGCATGGCTGCACATCAGATGTTGTCGAAAATTGTCGCAAAAAGTGGCAGATAGTGGCCTCAGCGGCGTGGCTCTCAATTTATTAGGTTAAAAGTGTTTCATCATCAGCGACAAGGAGCTATTCCTATATTGAATGACTGGGCTGGATCAGCTGTCTGACCTGCTTCTGTCAGTTTAATGGGTGTGATTTTCATTACTGCTCTGTTTCGCTGACAGCCGCAGAGCTTCTCTCCTTAGTCCCACTGCGTCCTCCTTTCTCAGACACGGTTACAGGTTAAAAGGTTGGGAGCGCCCCAGTTAGACACAATTAGAGACTTTTTTTTTTTAATCACACTTTTAAGGCTACTCCCGTATTTTCCAGATGATTCATATCAGATCCTTCCTAATCCACACCACTTGGCTACAAAACCCTGCCCTCAAGTGCACAGCAATAACAGTAACGGACTGAAATCGTCGGTCCTTTGCGGGAGCCCAGGTGTGGAGCTGCAGGCGTTCTGAAAAACTCTCCCGACATAAAGACGTCCCCCGCCGTTTGCCCGCGCCTCGCCCCTTGTCCATTTACAGAAATGTGGATTAAACCCCGACGATGGAAGGCTCTTAAGTGAAATTCACCGTGCGCCAGGCGCTACTGTCCAGTCACTGATATCCAGTGTGCGGCTTCACAGTCGCAGCCTCTTGATGTCCTCACTCCGGAAGTCCACTCGCAACGCAAGAACCTGACGCACCTCCGCTGGGGTCAGACGCCACGTCAGGGGACCAGAGTTTGGCCCCCAGTAATCCAAGATCTCAGTAACCTAAAGAACATACAAGAATTAGGGAATTCGGTATCAGGGAATTGGAAGAAATGTCCCAAATCCATCACTTCAGCAAGCTAAAGCTCTCAAAGGTGGACACACCAATTTTGAGTATTCTGATACACCGATATCTAAAGATTTTTTTGCCAGCTGGTCAGGCTGATAACGTTTTGCGTCTCAAATGCAAATAGTTCCACTGAAATCAATGAAATTCCAAGAAACAGTAAAGACTGACATCCTGTGGCAAAGACGGAATGCACGAACAGTTAAAATGTCATTTTTCCTTCATTTGCGTTGTTTCATAACACATTAAAAAAATGTATTGCTTGTGTGTGTGTTAAAAAAATGTCCATTACCCGCTCCAAGTTGAGGATGGTGGCCATTTGAGTGAGCCGAGCGAACTTATCCCTGATGGTCCAGGTGGTCACGGTGGTGAGATACGCCACTAGGGAGCGAAGCTCTTTATCGAACTGCAGGCCTCCCAGCTGCAACGACACAGACAGCACGGCGGCGTCAGCAGCGAATCAGTAGCATCCACTGAAATATGGCTCCTGAGCGACATCTCAGCTCTATGCACTGTGAAAGCCTGCTCATTCCTTCTGCAAACACACACGCCTGAAATTGGGAGATGCAATCGCCCCCTCCCCACGCCCCACCCCAGGGGCTTTCCTGGACTCATCAATAATTTATTGCCTTGAGGCTCTCGATCACATGTGCAGCAGGCAATGTGACGATGGCGCACTGGGTCCCTGCTGCCACCCTGTGGCCGCTGCTCAATACCTCACCCTGCTGAACGAGCACTTGAGAACCGTCTTCTCCATCTCGATAGATATCAGGCTGGTCATCAGGCTGGTCAGCGTGTCATAGATGACGGGGGAGAGCGCCGCCTGGTGAGGAGACAGTGAACTTTAGAACAGATAAAGAAGAAAAAAAAAAGCCTCGTGCACAGCATATTGAGCGATGCCTTCAGCGGCGCAGACACCTTGAACTCCGCCATGATCTGCTCCAGGTTAACGATGAGCTGCTGCACCCAGGGGTCGTTCGCTTCGTAGTCATTGAACTCCTCCTGTAGGGGGCGCCGTGACTTGGTGAGAGCAGTCAGGTTTAATCTCTCATTCCTTTATTATGACACACTTAAGACATTACCTCCTCTATGTTGTGTGAGATTGACAGGAAGCTGCTGATCCAGGGTTTGACCTGAGGCTTGATGGCGGTGGTGTTGAGCTCAGTGAGGCCTTCCTGGAATGGGGAAAGGAGAACTCGATAATAGTGCCACTGGCGAAGTAGAGATACGGATATTTGCCCTGGAGTGTGTTTGCGCCTCCTACCTGTAAAAGGTCCTTGAACTTGGTGGACGTGTTGACCAAGTCAGACAAACAGCTTTCGATCTTGGCCTGGTCGCCAGACCCGGCGCCCTGGCTGAACAGCTTGGAGCAGTCGTTCTGAAGCGACCAGCAGCGCAAGTTACGTAGAGATCATGGATGAGAGCCAGAAGACTTGAGGCGGCTCCTAAACTTACTTCAAGGTTCCTCTTCAGGGTGGTGATATTCTCACTGCACACCTCTACGTTATTCAGGGTCACCTGAATTACAGATAGAATAAATTGAATTGCGAATCATTCTCACAGCAAGTGCATATCCTTCATGATTAGAAACCCCTTTTTCTTTATCCAAAATTATGCACCACCTGAAAAAACAATGAGGTGACTTCTTCGTGGAATTGCATCAATTTCCAAAAAAATAATAAAACAAGGACACAAATGAAGCATCTTAATTTTAACTTGACAAACAGGCTGAAAGGCTTTTAAAAGATCTGTCAGCCATTGAAGCTCTTCCTATTTCAGCTGAATCAGATTGATCTCAGTGAGGCATTGCTTTTGCTTAAATAACTGGATCTCTTCAAAAGAAACAACAATGAGTCTCTTGTGCTTCTTTTCAACATTTTAAGATCATTATCATTTTTTATGGACCTCATGGCATATTTATGCATCAGTGTTCACGAACAATTTAACAAACACATAGCCATGACATTCATTGGTCTCTGTCGCCCATGCCAACTAATCGGAGCAGTCTCACCCTCAGGACATATTTGTAAATATATTTGTTGTGAAGTTTAGGCCAGAAAAAAGTAGAAAAGTACATTTTAACTGCTACTTTCAGACAAGGAACCTCACGATGTTAGTGCCCGACGTGAGGAATACATGGGTGGTCAAAGTGTATGTATCTGTGACCATCTCACCAGAAAAGCGGCCTTGGCGTGTTCAGCACTCTCGATGCCGAGTGTGTTGAACTTGCCCTGCTGTAAGCTGCTCTGCATCAGACTGACCGCGCTGCTGACGCCACGCTGAATGTCCTGCAGCGTGGTTGCTGGGAAGCCCTGCCGCAGCTTGTTACACAACACCTCCCTGGCGGCGAGACAGAGACGCACGGGCACATGTGAACGAGACCCCGGCGATAGATCAAAAATGCTTGTTTGTGACTTTGAGCGGGGCGGTGAAAACATGAGCACCTGAAGTCTGACTCCAGCACGGAGTTGGCGTGGTTGATCATGGCGCACAGGCAGTCGATGTTGGAACTCGATAATGCTCGACTGATGCACTTCTTCACAATGTAGAAACAGTCGTCCACCATGCTCGATGTCAGCTGACCCTTTTCATATGTATCCATCGCAACAGCCTGGACAGAAGTTGTTTATCTATTACATTTAATGTGGAGAATTTCAAATTAATAAATAAAATTAATATTTCTGTTCTGGTCAAACATATGTTGACTCCTTAACCCTTCAACCCTGTGCCACCCTAATATACAAGTATCTATGTCTGAGGTGCAATTAAGTGATTTCCTGTAGATACATTTCAAAAGGGATATTCCGTTAACACCGATACCTGGAGGTTAGCCTGAAACAAGTCGTTTGTATTAACCAGTTCTGGTAAAAAATAAAATTAAACACAGAAAAATTTTTTTACAACAGCTTGTGGAACAAAAGGAATCCAGTTTCCTTGGGGGGTTCAAAATAACCAGAACATGAGGTAATTATCCCAGTGGAACTGACAAAAACCAAGTCAATCACGAATCTACAGAAGTAATGCGTGCACTCTCTCAGTGAATGTGGTTGCATTAAGACAGTGATTCTTGCATTAAGACAGTGATTCTTAAGACATAGATCACAGGAAGGCTGTTTTTTCTACAACAGTTAAACCAGGCTTACTTGTCTCTAAAAAACATTATTTCATATAGAAATATCTATATATGATTTATTAGTCAAATGAAAATAATACAGAACATTTAGATTGGAATGAAATAAATGAAAACTAAGTATTTGGTAATCCATGCAGTTAAAGTTCTTGCATAAAGTCAATACTTTGAAAAAATCTAAAGAATGGTATTATTGTTGGACATTCCTTGTATATCTATATGCTTCTTAGCCCAAACATAAATATTGCAGGATAAAAATTGGAACCTTGTTGACAGACTCCCTCATGTAGTACTCCTCCATTGGGATGTAGTAGCCGATCAGCTCCTGCATGGTTCTGCTCAGCTGGCAATGTTTCAGTAGCTTCTCCACATTCTGATGGTGTTCTGTCAGAAGGTAAAGGAAAACATATCTCAACTCTGCCCTGCAAAAAGGCTGAGTCACATGCTCATGTATAATTACCCCGCGTGACGCTCAGAGCGTCCCCGACCTCAAAGTCGGCCATCATGCGGCGGCGTAAAAAGCGCAGGTAGAGCTCGGCTCTTGCATTCATGGTGGTGACCTCTGTTAGGACGGGGTCCAACTCCCTGTTAGTGGACAAAGATAATAAAACGCCTTGAAACTGCAGGTGAGAAAAGTGTGGTGGCACCTGTGGAATGAGTGACCATACCTGGGCTCTATCGTCTCCCCCGGCACACTCTTCATCATGCTGCTTTGGACGATCTGGAACTGCAGGAAGAATCGTAGTCACAGCGGTTCACAGCTGGTGAGTGTGCAGTAAAAAAATTTAAAAAAAACAAACACCTGAGGTGACATGACACGCGCACCTTGTTTTGGTATCCCCTCTGCTGGATAAACTTGTCGACTATCTTTTGAGCCTGCTGGTCACATTCCTGCTGCAGGTGGGTGATGAGTGTGTACAGATGGCCAGGGCCGTAATACGTCTCCACGATAGGCTGGTGAGTCTCAACCACCCGTGCAATGCCTGCAAATACACACTAGCCTGTCAATCGGCCCGGTGGGGGTTCACAACCACACAGCAGACCCTCGTAAGAAAAACAAGGACACGGCGACAGATTGGATCAGACTTGGAATCTCACCTTCGAGTAAAAGTGTGAGAGTATCTGTAAATATCAGCGCCGCTCTCTTCTCGCCCAAGTCTCCGCCAGTAGCCAATAGCAGGTTCTCTTCTGCTTTTGAAGCAAGCTGCCGGGGTCAGTAAGACATCATATTTTTGCTGGTATATTTGACCAAAAGACAAAGAAAATTCATCTATTTCTAGACGTTTTGTTACACACTGAAAACAACGATCTTCCTTTAATCTAAATTTAGAATATGTACTAAACTCACCATAAACCAGAGAGTACTAAGCTTTATTTAGAAGTCTGAAGGACCTCTGGAAGGAACCCTGTCTAGAGCTTCGAACTTTAGCGAGCACTACACACTGATGTGGCTGGTTCACCGTCCTACTGACCTGACTGCAGAGATACTGTCCAAAGCGGGCGAGACCCTGCTGGTGGAGGCCCAACAGAGGGAAGATCTTGAAAAACCTCTCCACCTGCGCGAGGTCCACCGCTTCGACCGCCTCGTCCAGCTTTTCAGCCACGATAACCTTCAGCTTCTGCTCGGCCTCCTGCAGCATTATCAGACTGGCGTCCACGGCACTGCCTGGGCAAAGATTTTACGCCAATAACTTTTCCATTGATTGATAATGCGACGTGTGAAAAGACCCTCGCTGTTTGTTTTCTTTTATAGAACCCGGCAGAGGCTAAGTACTGATTTTCTTTTACTTACTTTTACTGAATACAGGTTTTCTATTTAAAGTTGTAAGACCACAGTAGACACTCAGTGTCACAGTAAAATGAATCGATAAGCAGCGACAGAAGGCGAGGCTCATACTTTCTTCTCCCTGCCTGCTCAGCTCAATAACTGACTGATCCAAAGACAGGTATCGATGGATATGGGCAGCAGCCTGTTCGTAATCCTCATTCCGCAGGGCCGTCTGCACGCCATCGGTGCAGAACTTTAGATCGAGGATGTCGTCGGCACGCTGAATGACATTGTATAGCCGTGTCTACGAGGAAATAAACAAACGATATGACATAGCATCTGATGCAAAAGCAACATAACTGGGTTCATATTTGGGAAGTCTGTCTTTGTTACTTGCAATACTTACAGAGCTATATTTCACTGTATTGCTGTACACAAGTCTTAAAGCCTTATTGAATATTAAGATTATCTTTAAAATTTATAGTCTAAACTTCGGGTGCACAGGGATAACTTGATAAGGGCTTATACCTTGGCCAGGTCCAGCTGTCTGACTTTACGGCTGACATTTTCAGCCAGGCTGCAGGTAAACGTGATCATGCCGGACAGCTGGCTGGCATCTCCTCCGATCAACTGTAACTTGGGCCTGCAGAGCACAGTTCTGTGATTTATCTCAGAGGGGGATAGACTTGGTGTGGATCAGTGAATGATGGTAGAAGTGGTGCAAACCGTACCCCATCCTCTGGAGCGCCAGCATCTTTGTGTGAATGGTCCCCTCCTGCCCCACCAGTCTGTCCAGCTCAGCTTCAACTTCCCTCTGTGGCCACAAACATCATTTTGAGGGGCCAAAGCATCACTATGACAACTGGCACATATAACAACACATCATAAACAACTGGCTGACAGACGTGTAGCTGCCACTTTCTATGGTTCATACAGACTATGTCCGGAATTAAAATTGTTTTCGCAATGCCGCGACGGTTTATCTCGAATAAAATGTTAGAACGAGGTGGTTTCAAAAGGTTAACGCCGTCACGTTTTTTGTTTTTTTTTACTGCTACGAGTAGTGACGGAGTTTGGTGACACGCTCGCCCGGAAGTTAACACTGCAACGTCGGGAGTACACGTCAAACATACAGTGGTATCAGCCCCGGACGGTTTATACGAACCCCTTCGGTGCAGAGCTGGGAGTAAACTCTCTCCAGGTCCTCCAGCTCCGTCAGCCCCGAGATTGTCTCCATATTCACGGAGGATACATTTCCAGAGTCGCATCTTTTCGCCGCGGTGGAGACGCTGTCGGCCATCTTCCGCCGACGTTCAGGCGCAGATGACAGCTTTTCCCTGGGCGCGGTCTGTCAGGCGAGAAGTCCTCACAGCGCACTCTAGCCTCACAATCACTCTCCTTCGGGCTCAAATAAGACAGGCCATGAAGGTCCCACCCCCACCCCCCAGTTGGTCTCCATACGTGTTTATTTTTCTTTCCTTGCACAAAACGTGCAAAAAGTGAGTTTGTGGGTCAAACCAACTCTACCTGTGAAACAAATTCTGGGCAAATCACTCTCCTGTACGCATGCGTCATGACTGTGTAGCATACAACCCCGTTGAAGGGAAACGGACATTCAGTGAAGACGAACAGTCAAAACAACTCCTTGTTACGGCTTTTCAAGGCCCAGGCTTTCTTCTCGTCTGATTCGTCTTACTACCGTTGAACATCAATTACAAAGAGCTACTCGTGACAAGTGTTATGCATTTTGCTCTTTGGTCACCAAAGTAACATGTAGTTACTCACAATATACCGTTAGATGGCATTGATGCTTCAGTAGAATTCTGGTAATGAAAGGAAACGCTCTGAGGGAAATTCACTGTCAACTGAAATGTTAAATGCTAGGTTTACTAAGAATTTTAGATGTACAATTGAGACCCGAATTAACAGTTACAGACTTGGCTGTCAATTATCCATTATACGACTTTTTTGCTGTTCATTTATATAATCATTAAAGATGTGCAGAATCTCAAGTAAGTGGATCTACTTTATTGTTCTAGAACTAGGGTTCAAAATTACATTTTTTCTTGGCAATTTAAACATAAGGAATGCTTTCCAGCGTGATTATGTTTTGAGGTATTATTTCCTGGATCTAAAGTTACAAAACAAAGGTGTGTGTGTATTGCCTTTCAGTCTGTAATGAAAATAAGATCAAGGACACAAAAAAATGATTTTCGAAAAGGATTTTTACATTTTAAAAATACATTTATATGTTCACCTCACCAGTTACTGAACCTAAAACTCACAATGATAGCATTCTAGTCTAAACTTCCCCATCAACAGTGAGCTTGCTGCAGGAGCAGGAATCAAGGTGTTCCCTGGGAAACAAGAGAAGGTCTGCCTTTTCCTGCTGAAGTTCTTCCTGTTCCTTTTGCAGCTCTGCTCTTTCTGTCTCCAACTCCTCTCTCTGTCTCAGCAAATCTTTTGCTTCCTCCTGTTGGGCTTTCCTAAGCAATTCAATTTGATCCTTCTCTGCAGCAGCATCTCGGGTATACGCTGAACGTAGCTTCTCCAGGAGCTCCCTTTGATGCTCCAACGCCTGCGCCTCCTCCTTCTGTACCCTCCTCAAGGCTTCAATCAGCTCCCGCTCTCTCTTGAAAACCCGCCTGTCTTCCCCGGACAGCGTTGCTCTGATCACATCTGCAGAATAGGGATGAATCACATAAGAGGTTAGTCTCCTGATTGTCTTAGATGCATGAAAAAAAACACCATCAGTAAACTCAACTTCTGACAGGACATGTTGGCTGTAGAGTAGCTGAAATTGTTCTCTTCGAGTTACTATGGTTGCTATGTGTGAGTATGAGTATATGTACTACAAACTATATCTTATTTACCCCCCCCCCCAAAATAAATAAATAAATAAATAAATTAGCTGTTCTATTCATCTCTGTGACAGGACCAGTTCACTTAATGGACAGGGAGGTCTATTGATATGGTTGTTTACTTAAAATATTAACCTCTTTTTGAAAGCCTACTCAAGCTGTGATATATCTCTCAAATAATATCTAGATAGACGTGTAAGCACACTCCTTGATCAATCGTCATGGGTAGAAATGGAACCAGGCACTTAATATATAAAGATGTATCCTGACACAATAAAAAAAAAAAAAAAAACTCATTTTGACTTAATGCAGGAGGTGTAAAAAGCTAGACTTGGTGTAAATGAAGCATTGGATGGGTATTCATTGTATAATTCAATTTAAAAAAGAAAGAAAAAAAATCCCTAGAGTGACCAAATCTTTTAAAAGCCTACCAGAAGCCTTTCTTTGCACTGCTGATGGAGCTGTAAATTTGTTTGAACCTTGAGATGAGTTGGAGGGAAGCGGCTTCAACACGGAGTTCGTCTGGAGACAAACCTCCGGGTGCCTCTTAAGCATGTGACGTTGCAGGTTGCTGGTGCGGCCATCGAAGCATTCCAGTTTCTTGGAGCAAATACGACAACGAGCAGCATCCAAGCTTTTCAAATGCTCAAAGTGTCTCCAAAGCCAGCTCTGTGAATTTGGTTTTGTTCTTGAAACAAGGTGGCTTCTTGGATCTCCTTCCGCTTGTTCCACTACATAACCTTGCGCAGATGCCATGATGCCATTAATATCTGAACTCATGGCAGTTTCATTCACAGCAACTCCTTCCTCCAGTGTCACTTCCACTTCAGGAGAATCTGGAGGTACAGTTAGGACTGCAAGTTATTTTGTGACACAAAGAAACAAATGTCTAGTGACTGACTTTTAGTGTTCAAATTGTTAAAAAAGAAAAAAAAATGCCATGTGTGACATGTTGGCAGAAATAACTAATGACTTTCCAACTCAATAATGTGGTTGTTCTGACAGCTCAATGTTTTGGATTTAAAATAAAGACACTTGTAACACGTTTTTAACTTTTACATTTACATACTTTAACATTTTCTCCACATATGAAAAGTTTGTAAAAACCCCTTTTCATAAAATTATTAATTAGACTTTGTCAAGGTCTCATTAAAAGCTTACCGGAAAAGTCAGTTCTTTCGGTGCCCTCAGGAGTGTTCAGTTCTTTAGATGTGTTGGCAGGTGGATCTGAGAAAGTACTGGACAGCAATGGCTTTTTCTGATTAGCTGCTCGCAGAGACACCTCCGGGTGTTTCTTGGATACGTGACGATGTAAGTTGCTAGTGCTTTCAAAATATTGTAGTGACTCCTTGCATATTAGACAGCGAGCAGAAGATCCACAGTCCGAACGCACAAAGTACTTCCAAATCAAGCTCCGCAGATTCCTTTTTGTCTTTACAGGAGGAGGAATGCTCACGTCTACTAACATTTGTTCCACCGGAGCTCCGTGTTCAGCCTCCAGGTCGACATTCATCGTCGAATTTATATCAGCTTTAGTATCTGCTGGAATGGTCATAGTCTCTCCATCTTCCAGTGAAACTTCCACTTCAGGAAAGAACACAGAATTTAATGTTATTTCAGTGTATTATGCAGGAGGTGCAACCACTGGCTGATAAATAGTAGAGCTGACTGTACTACTCCTTACATAGTACAGTCCTAAAGTAGCCTTGAATGATTCTCTAATGTCTAAAAATGAGAAAATCTGTATTTTGGTAACAATAAAATATGCTGCATAAGTAGTCTATACTACTGATAATAATAGTCATCATCATCATTGTAGCATGTGCATAAAATATATAAGCCACATAAAGAACACCAGTAAGTTTAACCATATGCTTGTGAAGTCAATGAATTTAATCATCTGACTCTGCGGGGTTTCTGTTCACCTGAGTCGGTTAACTGATTCAGATGAATCATCTGACTCAGTTGTGTTTCCGGTGACTTTTTTTGTCTGCAATCAGTGAACCAGTTCCCCCAAATTATCTGATTCAGTAGTGTTTCCAGTAAGTCAACTGACCCACCGTGTGTACTCAGCAGCAGACAGAGGACTGAAAGGATCCGGGTTAATGGACACCGCAGTCTCTTGATTTGCGATTTAGAACAAAGGTTTGAATTAGTAGCCTGATTTATTCAGGAACCGGCTAGCTCGAATGCACACTAATGACCCAGAACACACGACAAAAGGTCCAAGGTTTAGAAGGAATGCTAAGAACACAATTACATGCAAGATTTGTAAGCTGAACCTGGTGTACCATGAAGCCACCTCAGCCATGCATGAACACTTGAAGAATAAAACACATTTGGGGTACTGATGAGAAGTTCTTTGTATCGACTCAAGTTTTTATGAGTCACTCACCAAAAAAAAAGGGGGTTTTGAGTCATCTGTGTCACTGAGTCAGTCCCCCAGAATATTATTTTTTTATTTAAGTAGAAATGCAACTGTGCATAAACTACAGTAGACCAAGCACTAACAAAGTAACATCAAATATAACAAATATGTACAGAGCTTAGTTGTGCAAATTTAATTGTGTCATAGTCAGTCACGAGACAAATTGGTATTCGCTCAGACTAGAGCAGCAGACTTTCAGCTCAGGTAAGGGAAGGGCTCTCCCAGTGCCAAGAGACTGACAGTGTCCTGCTGTCTGGGAGTGAGTCACTGGGTGAGTCCTTTTGTGAGTGTTTTGTTCTGTTTCTGAAGGGGAACGGCTACTCTCTGAGTCGTTCTTTTTGAGAGAGGGGAGGGCTACCCTGAGTCATTCTTTTCGTGGGCTGTTGATTTTGCAAACGGGGGGCAAGGCTCAGTAGTCAGTAAAATGACTCATGAATTGTGAATGATTCGCTCAAAACCCATGAGTCAGTAAAATGACCGATGAATTTTGAACGATTCGTTCACATTCATTTGGAGAGATTCATTAGGCCCTATGCAAATGGTGTGACGGCCAGAGATAGTTCAAAGGCTTTCTTTCGTCAAAGGAAAACACCACCGCTGTCACTTAAATAGATAAGATAAGAGCCATTGCTTTGTTTTGTGTAATCCATAATCTGACAAGTCGTTAAAGATTAAATTCGAGAACAGCGCTAACATTACAGTCGATGACTATCAAGATCGTTTGATCACTATATTTAGATGCAGCACTAGAATGTTAACTAAAACTGACGCTAGGATCAAACTTAATCACTTTTTGAAACTTCATCGATGAGAGAAAATCACGTTCAGATAATATGAACGGCCTATCATAACCAACAACGAGAACATGTTTTTTAATTCAACTCACCTGAGCAAAAATGTTCACTGTCCGCCTCCATGACCACCGCTCTGCCGGCGGAGACGCCGCGGGCTCCTCGCCCTTCGCCCGGTTTGAGGCCCAGTGTGGTGGGGTGCTTGGCCCGCAGGTGCCTCAGCATCGCAGTCGTGGTTCCCTGTTCACGTTTACCCAAAATGTTTTTACAAAGTACGCACTGAACCGAGCCGGGTCCCGTTTTGAAGAAACGCCACACTACACTTCTCTTGCGCGCCATGTTTGTCGTTCTGGCCGTTTTACCGACATACGTTAACCGGCGGTCTGGACGAACCAGCACCCGAATTACCCACGGAGGTTAAAGACAGTATAATCCAATAATTAATGTATCAAGAGGGTACTTTTGCTTGACGCGAAACATTTAATATACTCGCAGTGTTAGTCATACCTCAAACGCTCCTATTGTAGCCTCGCTAGATGTTTTCTTCTGTTCTTCTTCTACGTCAATTGCAATAGGTGGGGGTTAATAACGCCCCCTACCGGTATGGAATGCTAACTACACCTACATTTGCTCTATGTCGGTACGCACTAAACAGAGCACAGCACTGATATGTTAATATAGCTGGTCTTTATGCTCTTTAGTAATGACAAATCAAGAGTATTACCCAGTAAGCCTATTATTTTGAATACCATGAACACAGGACAACGGCTGAGGCCCTTTTCAACTGTCCCCACTTCACGCATGGCACCACCAAAACGTCCAACAACATGATTACGACATAATGACACAAGGGAAAGACCCATTACAAATAAAAAACCTTCCTTAAGACACAGTCCCTTAGTCCATATCCATATCTGACAGTCCGAGCTCTATTTACATAGCTCAGCTCTTGACCAATCATATCCCAGAAGCCACAATTTGTTCCTCATCTTTATCGTCATGCACTAATTTGGCGTCAGATTACTGTGGCAGGAGATTCAGCAGATCGTTTCAGGCATCCCTCTCTACCCCCCCTCGGCTCACTCCCAGGCCAGCGGGTGCTTATCCTACCTCAGGGCCTTCATCCAGTCTCACATGCCTGGAAACCCAAGGGGCCCAAGAGCCATTGTGACTGGATGCCCAAACAACTGGGGACAACCACCCTGGTCTGCCTCTCCACAGCCACTGCACTTGCACTTGATGCGGCACTACAGAGACGTACCAACCAAGACATCCCTACGGTGTCCTGAGTCTTCAGCATCTCAGGACGGATCTCATCTACCCCCTGCACCTTGTCGCTTTTTAACTTCCTTAGTGACCTCTGCCATAGAGATGGGTGTGCCTCCAAAGTCTTCAGGCTGTGCCTTCTCTAAGAAAGACATGTTGATTGTGTACCCCCAGGTCTGGACAGCAGGTCCCCTCACACACTGAACACAGCTTGGGTCAGTCCTGCCCTTCACTTCCTGAGTTGCTGAATGACTCAGCAGAAAATTTTCAAGGCTAACTGAAAGTCTGACTCCAAACCCCCCCTTAACTTAACCTCCATGCCTGAATTATTGCTTCTGTATCCACGTCCTCCTGTCCTCTTGCATTGGTCAACTCCAGAGAAGGATAAGTCCAACCCCTCTCAGGGAGTTTGGTTCCAGTGCCTTTGCAGTGTATGAGGCGGAGACAACTTGTATCATGGAATCAAGGTTTTTTAATTGTCATTGTGCAGGCACAGTGAACTTTTTCAGTTTGAGCTCCCGGCTCAGAGTATTTACAGGAATAATAAATAGACAGAGAAGTTATGTACATAGTGCGGAGTTATATGTATAGTGCGGATGGCATGAAGGGTAATATGAATATGAATGAGTTTAAAGTGCAGCTTAGTGCAAGGAGGTGTTGGGTGTGAGAATGTCTCAGTGAGGGTGGAGGATGGAGTGGTTGTCAGCAGGGGGGGTTATTGTGTTAGTGTGTGGCTGAAGGTGTGAGTGTATCGAACCGGTACTGCTCTACCTCCTGCAAAAGGTTAGGCTACATCCACTGGGTGGTTTGAATCAAAACCAATTCCAATTCCATCTCTTTATTCTCGATGTACAAACAAAAGTAACATTTTAAACAAATTACCCCCCTTGTTTTATGATTTTGTTAATTACAACATGTAACATACTTATCCATCAAGTCTGAAATCCCTTCGACAAGTGTTTTATGAGCATCTCCTTTGTGCTTGTAGTTTCAAACATTAGTTAACCATTTGGTACCTAAGTTGTCAAGTCGCCTCCCTCACGAGTCACAGCGAAAAGTGTATATTGTTCATAGTTCTGTAATGCAAGTTAGGTCCCTCTTATAGTATATGGATGCCTCCTTATTTGGCAGGTGTGTCGCAATGAGGTAGGCAGAACTGAGAGTAAATATTTAAGATGACCATGGAAAGCAGCGCTCAGGTCCATTGTTAGGCAAACAGGAGTTTTTAAGGAGTGCTGCACAGCAGGGCAGAACAGTAGTTTACACACCTCTGGAAAACAGTGCATCTAGCACAGGGTTGATTCAGGAGTATTACCGAAGTGCAGATTTTCAGTTGTCCACACACAGATGTGGTAAAAATGCAATGCTAATTATTTTTAAAAACTTCATCCATACTGTTTTGCTCAGCAATCCGTCCCTCGGTGTAAGTAGTAGGCTGATAATGCTTTTTTTTAAAAAATGTCATTTATAAATGACCAAGAAATGTCCTTTAAAATCAGTGGGAAAAAATGTGTTCTAAAAACCATCCATACATGATTTTTAAATTGAAAGCACTTAATAATCACAAAATATTACATGAAAACCAAATGTAAATGGGCAAAATCACATGGACAGAATTTATATGAAATGAAGCTGGAGATTTCAAATGATAGGACAGGTTTTATTAAAGGAGATTATCCATGACTCAGGTGAACAGTACAGTTACAAGATAAATATTACAGCTTTAACAGAAATTCACAGGCTGGAACACACAAACATTGAAAAACAATGCAAAAAAGCATTTTTCACACCATAACAAATAAATACGGAATTAACAAACAAATAAAAAAATCTTCCTTGAATAGCCAAATGCCAAAATTAATTCTGCGGTGAGCTGACAGAAACAACAGTAGCTCTGCAACTCTAACGTGGCATCATACAGAACACCAGCGCAAAGTAAAAAAAAAAAAAGACAAAGCGAACTAAGAATGTGGTGGGAATGTCTTCATAGTGTCGGGCCTGGGTTCTCGATGCAGTCATTGGGATATATGTTATGAACTGTGTAAACTCAGCTCATGGTTTTTAAAAGCGCAGTTGGGATAGTGTGAGGTAAACATGTATATATGTTAATATTTAGATCCTGAGTTTTTGTGTGTGGGGATGGGGGGGGGGGGTCTATTCACACCCAAACAATCCGTCTGCAGCACTTTCAGCAGGAACAAAGGTTCCAGCCATTGTCGAGGATGGTCAGCAAAACGGAGAGGCAGTGATCGACTACAACAACCACAAACAAAAA